>BPLR01018260.1:0-156284 GCA_021605095.1 Caerostris extrusa | reverse complement strand
ATAGGTATTTAAATTTTGGATCATCACAATTAACTCAAAAAAATACAAACTGAAATATAGTTTCTAAAATTTTATTCAAATTTGTATTTTCTGTTAGAAAAGGACTGCTATAAAAAATGCAAAATTTGAAAATGTTTTACCATTACAACAAAACATAACAATTAATACAACGTCGAATACTTATGCTCTAATTAATATCAACTTAATATTATGTTATATAATTATATTATTTAATTATATGTAATTATATAATTATATAATTATATATTTAATATTATATAATTATGTTATACTTTGATTTTCAATTTTAGAAAGAAGTTATTAACATAAAAAAATATGATTACGCGAACAAATTGTAAATATTTTCATTATTAATTAAACACCGCTAATAATTAATTCAGTTATAATACTTTATATTAAATAATTTTAATATAAAGTATTATAATTAAATTAATAATATTATAATTTTGTTAGTAATGCAATTAAAATATAAATTTATATTTAAAATAAAATATAAATAATACTAGATGCCTGCAATTCATTACTAAAGGATAACTAATAAATGATTTTGATTAGGTTTTGATTTTTAGTTTATTTTTATTTTAATTCTTAAATTTGAAATTCAAGTAACTATCTTTTAATAAATTATAACGAATTTATTTCAGTGTTTTTGAAATAAGAACTAATCAAAGAACATTCATTGAACACAAAAATACAAAAGCATGCTTTTCTTTTTTAACTTGGGCCTATATCTTTAGATAAAAAAAGAAAGAAGAAAAAAGGTTTTTTATTCTACTTGTTAATAGAATTTCTTTAAATAACATATAGATTTCATTGTCAGATATTCAACAAACAATTGCTGAGAACGATGGTTCATGAATAAGAAGTCAATGCTCTAGAATAACGATAATTGTCTGTTCTCTTGCATTATTGAAAACAAGCTTAAATTGCTTAGATACTACAAACTCATTTTGCTAAAATGAGCTCCTTCTAATGATGAGATTCTTCTTGTACAATGTAAAGATATTGTATTTTCAGAATTTGTGATCATTTGCAAGATATACTATTTTCAAAGCAAAATACATGTTTTGTCAGCCTCAATGCTAAAAATCTTTTTCAAAATTGTATCGTGGTAATAATACATGCAATCTCTTGTTAACCTAGGGAATACCATTTGATTTTTAAAAATACAATGCTTTTTTATTACTTTATTATTTCATATTGAAAGGTTCTTTTAGAAACTTTTTCTGCAACTCAACATTTATATAGAAAAATTATGAATTGAAGAAATTCTTGAATATAAATTCAGACTTCTGGGGCCTGATGGCCGAGTGACTAGCGCTGTTCCGCAGGTTTCGGGTTCAAGTCCCGGCGGTGCCATGGATGCTTGCAGTTGTTCGGAATCCACTGTAAACCGTAGGTCCCGGTCTAATAGGATAGTAGAGTGGGGTTAGTGCTCTCGCGTACCTGGCGTATCTTCAAGCTGCACGTGGCCCCCTGGTTACTGCTAAGTGAGTAACAGCGGTGCAGCCCTTGCTTATGTCATAAAGACGAACTGTATTACCAGTTGCATTAGAACAATAACAAATTTAGATTTTTAAAGTGACTCTCAGTTTCAGACGTCCTGATGGTTAATTGGCTAGTGGTCTGGGGCGTTGGTACCGCAGGCTTCAGGTTCAAATCTTGGCGGTGGCTTATATGTTTGTTATTGGTTCGGAATCCATGTTAAACTGTAGGTCCCCGTCTAATTAACCCTAGCTCAAAGAGTGCAAAAGGGCCGTAGAGCGACTCACCAAATATCAGTTTCAGAATTTATTAGATTTTCAGTTCTTTTATTCCGTCGAGTATTGAATATATTTATTCCCTTATTTATGTTTTTAAGATTTTTAACTGATAAAAATGTTCTTTTTTTTATATCATTATTAGACCCTTTTTTTGAAAAGTAATGTTAAAAATATGACAGAGAGAGAGAGAAAACTTTCTAAAAATCTCAGAAAAATAATTCTGCCGTTTGCCATTTTAGCTCTACAAATTTATTTCACCCTCTGCAAAATGGTAGAAAAAATGTCTCTTCCATAGGCGAAGCAAAAAATGAAGGTTACAGGGTGCAAGGTTGTAGATGTGAGGGAAATTTACTCAAAAATTCTCTAAAAAATCAAATCGAATTTTGATTCGTCATGAATGTAAGGAAAGTTGTACGATTGTCGTACTTTTTAACATTCAATATTGCTACTTCTTAAATGGCACGCTATTTTTGATTTATGACGTATATCATTCTCAATGGCATATGACAAAGAAAAGGAAAAAAAAGTCGATCATTTCATCTCAAATTTGGAAAAGCTTTTGTATTATGGTAGCCATTTTAAAATATTGTCACTTAAAAGCTAACGACATTGAAATAACGATTGAGAATGCATCGTTTGATTAAACTTGTTTTGACCAGTGCTACCAATAAAAATTCAAAAAGAACTGGAACCCCTTACCTCCTTTTATTCCATGTCATTGCAAAAAATGCATTTCAGTTTAGAACCAGTACAAAGATAATAATAACAAATATTCAATCTTTACGATACTTATTACTTTCTACAATACACTTCCTTTTCGTTCTTGCTTAAAAAGTAACCTATCAGACTTTAAAAAAACATAAACTGAAATATTTACAAAAGAAAATAAATAAAAATATAAAAAAAAACTAGAAAGATTGTCTCAGCTTGTTTAATTTTTTTTCCTATGAATTCCAGAAACGAGTTATCACAACGATAATAAAATGCAATGATCACTGATACTGTTGCAATGATCAATTACTGTTATTAATGATCTGTTATTACTGTTATTAATGATCAAAATCAATTAATATTACATGACAATAATCAATCACAGAGACATTACCTTCGATTGTTTCCTTAGCATACCAGTTTTTTTGCAATTATATTAAAACAGGATTTCAGAACTGTAATAATACGTTTATTATTATAATTATTATTTTGAAATCTTCTTTAACAAAACTAACTGGTTTTCTTGCGTAAAGTATTTTTGTAATAAAAGGACATCTAGATACTGTAATACAGGGAGTAACATCATTGAAAAAATAACTAATAATATTTTTTAAAAAAATCATTTAACTAATTTTTATTGAGAAGAAATTGAAGCAAATTTCAAAGTTGTATATTTTCGAATTCCTTAAAACTAGAATTAAAAAAGGAAAGAAAATTGTACTAATATTTTTATGTTAAAAAATATATTTTAGTAATAATTCATTTACTGAAAGAAGTTATGTCTACATATATGTACGAACAATTAAGGGTTCTACAAATTTACGAAGTACGATCTAATAATACTAAATAAAAGAAGACAATTATTGTTTATAATTTCGATTGAAAAAAAAAGAAAATAATTCAAAAATTTGGATTAAAGTCAAACACTGTTTAAAGGTCAAATACTCTTTTAACTTCTGCAATGAATTTTATTTTACAACGTATCAAAGTAGCTATTTAAAACTGAATAAAACGCTATTAGAGCTGATATTTTACTATATTTTTTTTTAACGTTGAGAGCTTAAGTAGTGAATAATTTTAACTTAATTTTTTGCCATGAAATAAATTAAATTAAAAAAAAATAATAATAATTTTCCTATATGGGCCAATGTTCCTGGTTTAAATTAAAAAAGAAATTATGTTTCGATTCATCCAAAATACTTTTTAAATTAAATTCAATCTTAATTCATTTACTCGAAATGTTTTTACTCCTCTTTATAGAACAATATTAATTTCTAACTTTTTGAAATTTAAGAAATTTAATGTTATATTAAACATATTTAATATTAAAAATTTTTAAATTATTATATATCATTTTAAATGTTTTCACAAAATTTATATAATAAAAAGGTATTAATTAAAACAACATGCGAGGCCATGAATTTTAAGCAATTTTTAACTTTCTTTTCTCATCAATCCTTTTTAAAGAGATTACAAAAAATATTACACAATAAATTATTTTTAAAATATACTTCTTAGAATCATTAAAATTCTAGAAAATCCAAAATCCAAAAAATTTTCATTTTCTAGATATTAAAAAATATAATGCCCATTACCATGGGTTTTAAATTTGTTAAAAAGCTTTTTTAATAAACCAGAATGTTACATAAAATTTTAAAAAATGTTGAAAATGAGAAAAAGAAAATAAGCTTCGAAAATGAAAAATAAACTTCGTGCTGCTAATATACTGATTACAGAAAATACCAATTTCTTGTATGATGACCGTTTCATTGACATTAGAATCAAATTCTTCAAGCAATATAAATATCTAGGAAAATATTGGAAGAAAGACTGTAAGATTTTTGTTTTTATCTATATTTATTTTCATATTAATTTAGAAAAATAAGAAAATTATTTAATAGTGTAACAACATTACTGCAAGTTTTTGCAATTAAAGTTAAGATTTATGTTAATTTTTTTTTATTTTCAATATTTTTAAAATAAAAGGTCTACTGAGTCTATCTATATAATTAATTTAAGTTTATTAACTAATTTATTATTAGTTTAAGTTTAAGTTAAGTTTATCATTTTTTAGTCTAAAAGGTCTATCTATATAATTAATTTGAGAATTAATTGTATTTCGTCATATCTGTATTACAACTATTAAATTTTTTATGGAGTCAAATTTTTAATCTGTTGAAGTTTTTGCCAAGATATTACGATGACTAAATGCCAAATTCTTCGCTTTGCGATGTAAACATACACCAGCTATTTCAAAATTAAAAATAAATACAAATTTTAAAAGTGAAAGCCTTGTTTACTATTGCGATGTTCTAAACAGGCCTTACACATCTGAAACAATAAATTTTTATCTAAATCGTGACAATTTTTAACTTGAAGCTTTCCATTCAAGATATTAGAAAAAAAAAACCAATCTGTTCTGTTATTTTTCAAAAAAAAAATTATCTTTAAAGGAGACACTGCATTTACATTTGAAAGAATCACAATAAAATCAATTGGTAGTTTTAACAAATGTTAGTTAAGGAAAACTTACCAGTAGTCGGTTCATTTTGGACAGTATATTCAGAACTGCCTTGCTCCAAAACTCAAACCGTTTATATAGTGGTCCATATCTCTTGGTGCAATCTACTTTCTCCACAATTTGAAGTGAAAACGAGGTTAACTTCTTCGCAACTTCGCGTGCGGCTCTTGTCCACGCAGAAAAAGAACCATCTGGGATCAGATAAGTCCGATCTAGGTGCTTCCTTACCACTTACTGGACGTGAAAGGATAATAAGCGGTTAATGAAAAGACAAAGTAAAAAAGTGTTTTGGAGTCAAATTATCACGGACGCCATCTTTGGTAAACGTCTTTATTTTCTGCGAATACATTCAATACATTTCCTTAGTGGACCTTTAGCAAAATCTTATCCATTTATAAATAGCTATTCAAACGTATGACTTCAATTATCCATTACTCAAAACAACTTGGCGAAAGAATATAATTTTAAACCTGCAATAAATGTTTTTTATAGTTGTTTGTGATAAAAAATTGATCCTGACTCTGTATACTGTTTTGCGCTCATACATATACAAGCAAGTTTTGCGCAGAAAATATAATAAAGGCAATGTGTATATAACATAAGTCATTTTAAACTTACTTATTTGATTTTATGATTATTATTGCAAAATATGAAAGTTGAAGCATAAATTTAAAATTTTTTTTTTTCAAGATTATGGATTTCAATATATGTGTTAAATGTAATATATTGAAATATTTTTTTAAGTTATATGCAGAAATGTTTGGCTGGAGCTTTCGAAAAAAAATTGTAGAATATTTACTATTATAAGTAAAGTCTGAATAATAAAATATCTTTTAATAATAAAATTAAAAGATTATAAAAATTATATTTGTACATAATGTTCTATCATTGTTTAAAAAATTAATGTGTACTGAATAAAAAATAAAATTATCTCAAATTCCAATGGCAAATGCTCTTATTTTAATTTTAAAGTTAAAAATTTTTTTGACTGATTAATTTTTTGATTTGATTAAAACTTAATTTTTTTTTTTTATAAAAATGAAAGAAAGAATACAAAATTTAAAAGCTGTAGCTTTGAACTTTATGATAATAAATGGACAATTGTTATGAAAACTTCAAAACCTTCATTATTAATTAAATATTTATTTGAGAAAAAAAAATTATAAATGCAAGTATGAAATACATAAACTTATAAATGACGTAATTTCGATTTTTAAAAAACAAGACTTTACATGTACTTAATGAATAAAATAATATAGTTCCGAGTTATGCTTTAATTTCCATTTAGTTAAAAATGCCCAATAAATTATAATGAATATATCCCTTTACACATAATTTATTTAGCATCAATTTTATTTTTGAAATCTCGCAATAGGGCAATGAAATTTACAGAATGTCTAATAAAATCTCTTTACAGTTTCAAAAATGTATTAGAAAGGAAAAAGAAAGACATTATATAATGACTCTTTACAAGTGAAAGCAGCCTAATGATCAACTGGCTAGCGCTCTGGCAGTTGGTATAGAAGGCTTCAAGTTCGAAACCTGGCGGTGGCATGGATGTTTGTGAGTGGTTCGGAATCCACGTTAAACTGTAGGTCTGTTTAGCCTAAAGTGTGCACAAGATGACCATAGAGCGACAAACCAAACCAATTACAAGTGAAAATTATTACAAAATAATGCTGATATTTTTAGTTGTATTAAATTTATTTCAAACTAAATGAAGCAAACATCTCTACATGGGCACCATAGTTGCGTGTAGCATACCTTCATGAATGGTGGTAAAGCTCTCATTAATAATTTTATATAGATCACGATATCTTTAACATAACCCTTGATACCTAGTACGCCAGATATCAATCCTTGTTTTCTTCCTTTGGGGTCATGTTAAAGTTATCGTGTATCGAACAAAAGGGAACCGAACATCACTAATCTGAATTAAAAAATAAAGTGATCACTGAGAGTTTTGCCACCATTGAGCATAGTAGGAAATCGAGTACCATTTTGATGTATTTCACGCAACTAACGATGCCCATGTAGTGATTTTATCATTATATTATGTGTAGAGGTGTATTAAATTAAATGTATGTGTTGATTATATATTAAATGTACGCAGTAGTAGTGATGCAGACATGTAGAGATTATATATTAAATGTATTAAATTTAATTCAAACTTTTTTTTCTTCTTTCTAATGCAGCTGGCAAACACTTAGACAGCTTAATCTTGGATGCCTTAAGGCAAGCGCTGCACAGACGTTACTCACTTTGCATTACTCAGGGGGCGTGTGTAACTTGAAGATAAGCCACGGACGCGGAGTAACAATGCCCCCGCAACGCCCTACGATCCTATTAGACCGGGACCTGCGGCTTAAAATGGATTCCGACCCACTACAAACATCCATCGCACCACCGGGACTCGAACCCGAAACCTGTGGTACCGAGCGCCAGAGCGCTAGCCACTCGGCCATTCAGGCCCTTAATTCAAACTAAATCAAGCAAAACATATAAATATATCCGCATCATTTTGTAATAATATTCACTTATCTGTCTACCATTTGCCTTTGTAATAAATTTATTAAATTGTAAAGAGACATTATATAAAACCTGATTAGGCAGACAGTAGTAAATTCAGACAATTTTTTTTTCCAATATAAAACTGAGTTTCCGAAACTAATAATTATAGAATGATTCATTCATTAGCTTCAAATTGATTCTATTATATTAAAAGAGGTTCTTGATTTTTAATTCTATAACAGGTACCAAGTGATAAATTTTAAGTAAATGTTGGTAAATATTTAAAACATGTTTTTATTTATTCATTTGTCGTCCATCAGTCACTTTCGATATTTCACATGCTTTGCCATGGAAACAAATGCAGAGGGGCTTTATTCAAAGTTTTCTCTTAATTGACGTAAAAAATATATAAAACACCTATACAATCTATAAAACATTTTCCGGTACAAAAACTAAGATGAGTTAATCCGAGTGACTAGCACTCTGGCGCTCGGGGTTCCGGGTTAATGGGTTCCGGGTCCAAGTCCCGACGGTGCCATGGATGTTTGTAGTGGTTCACTTGAAGCCGTAGGTCCCAGTCTAATATGACTGTTGTCATCAAACCTATGTCTGGTAACCCTGTCAATTAAAAAGAAAATATATCATGTTTCGGAATCTGCCAGTAGGAAGATGGGGTTATTGCGCCATTTAAGAAGAAGAATGATATGAAAACCATCCAGAAATTGTTTTTGTTAAAAAACCTTACACTCATAAATGAGGGAATGAAAATATTCAATATTATACGGAATAAAAGAATTTAAATAATGAAAGTAATTTGATGTAATATTGCTCAGTTCAGCCTGATGGCCGATTGACAAGTGCTTTGGCGCTCGGTACCACAGGTTCCGGGATCGTAGCCATGGGTGTTGGTAATGGTTCCGAATTTATTTTAAACCATAGGTGTCGGTCTAATATACAGCGTTGGGCGTAAGCCAGACAATCCGCCCGGCAGTAGGTCCCAGTCTAATATGATCGTAGAGCGTTCACTTATTCAATTGCTCATTCAAACAATTCAGCAGTCATTGCATTGACTTATTCAAATTGATTTCATTCTATTAAAATAATTCTTGTTTTTTAATTTCATAACAGGTACAAAATGATAAAAAAAGGAAAGATTGGCAAATATTTAAAACATATTTTTATTTATTCTTTTGTAGTTCACATTGTAGTCACTTTCATTGTTTCACGCGCGTTATCATAGAAACAAGAGAAAATTGGCTTTATACAAAGTTATCTATCATTTGATATAAAAAAAAAAAAACTATAAAACATTTTAGATACATAAACTAAGATGAGTTATTCTTTCTGTATATATTTATATTCTGACCACGAGGGCCTGATCGCCGAGTAGCTAGAGCTCTGGCGCTCGGTACCTCAGGTTCCCGCGGTGCCATGGATGTTTGTCGTTCAGAATCCACTTCAAACCGTAGGTCCCAGTCTAATAGGATCGTAGAACATTGTGGGGGTTGTGTTACTCGCTTTCATACATATCTTCAAGCTGCAAGTGCTCCCTGTGTAGTGTTAAATGAGTAACAGCAATGCAGCCCTTGCTTATGGCATAAAGATTAACTGTCTCTATATTGCCAGGTGCATTAGAACAACAACAACAAAATCACCCTGTATATACCAAACAAAACATTAATTTTAGATCCTATTTTAAAGTAAAAGAAACAAAATGGTATATGGTAGGATGGAGGTTTATCATTGTATATAGTACCATGTTTGCAACCTATCTCTGATTGCAGGCTTTTCTTATGGCATAAAGAATAACTGTCTAGTACTGCCAGCTGCATTTTTTTTTTTTAAATACCATGAAGGGTTCTGAAAATACCTGACCATGAAGGGTTCTTTTTTGCATGTAGAACTTGCCCATCGTTAATCCACTTTTCCGATTACGACTTTTAGCAATACGCGGAAATGGCCCTTTGTTGAATTACATCACATTTCGCGCTCGAAAAACTGCGAACTTGGATCAAAATAGACAAAGGCGAAAAGTGGGAGCGTCGGTTTAATTGTTCCCTTTCCGTCTCGCAAAAACAGGGAAACGGGATATATTTAAACATATCGTGCGCCTTCATTAGATAGTAATTTACAGAATGTGTTACTGATTACTTTAAACACTTTCATTTTCACCTCTCTATTGTTTCCGAATAAAAAATAGAAAACGCTATCACGAAATTATTCATCTGTTACGATTCAAAACATTGTACATGTCAGCATTATGCAATATACATTATAAAGCCATTGTCTCTTTGCATTGTTGACAGTTATAGTGGTTTGTTGATTAAAATTTTCTAATTGTAAATTGCCTTTATTCCACCAAAAGTAGATACTTTAATTTTAATAATAAAATCAAAAAATTAGCATCAATTACACGGAAAGTAAGTTTATATTTACTTGGATTTTCAGCATAAATCTGATTGTACAATGTCTTTTTAAAAAATTACAATGCTTTTATTAAATAATGCACTCATGATTAAAGATAAAGTCCATACATATTTCAATACCAATTAAGTAAACAATAATGAAATTACAATAACCTGCGATTTAAGTATGAATGAATGTTTATCAAGCACAGTCATGACCTAATTTTGTTAATTAAATTATTTAAACCATAATTGCAGCTTGAAGATAGTTCGTTTAATCTTATCTTAGAATAGTTTTTCCTTTTTCTTTAAGATAATATAATTATGAACAAAATGTAAGAGTTTGTATTGAATTCAATAAGAATATCAAGTATTATGTATGTATTTAACGTAAACCATTAAATGTAATTATCCATTGTGGCAGGTTGCTTCATATAAATGTTTGTTTTCTGCATAAGAGTAGGAAAATATTTTGATTAGGATTTTGATAATTTTATTTTATTTTGATAATTATCCATAGATGTAAGCTGGTGATTTACATATATTATTACGAGATACTTCACCTCTTCATATGTTCATTTTATTTCGAAAATATAATTTTTTTTTTTTTAAATTTATTTTTTATTTAGATAAAATATTGCAGGAACATAATCCATAACAGGTAAATAATTAGATATTAGAAAAATATTTTTCCGTTTTCTATTTTATTCTATGGTAAAAAAAAAGATCTTTTGTCCATAACTTGCTAAACTGGGTGCAGGATTTCTATCAAAATGATTTTTTTTATTTCTACGATATTTTTTGCCGAAAACATGTAACACTCTAAACTTGTTTTAAATAAAGTATGTGTAAATGCTGCTAAATAAAAGCAGCATTAACAAGCATAAGCGTACTTAGATTAACACGTTGAGGACAAATATTTTAAAACATAAATATATAAAAAAATCGATAAATAAAAACTATTCAATCAGTTTCACAGTTCAGTTATTTGGTCAGTAAAAAATTTAACCGAATACAAAAATAAATATAGATTTTTTTTTTTTTCCTTTCTAATGCAGCTGGCAAACACATTGGAAAAATTTATTATTATTATATTTAAAATATTATTAAAAAAAACATTTCATTTAAATAAATGAAATGGTTTTTTTTCCTAATGCAGCTGGCAAACACGTAGACAGCTGTCTTGGATGCCTTAAGGCAAGCTCTGCAAAGATGTCACTCACTTTGCATTACCCAGGGGGCGCGTGTAACTTGAAGATAAGCCACGGACGCAGAGTAACAATGCCCCCGCAACGCTCTACGATCCTATTAGACCGGGACCTGCAGTTTAAAGTGGATTCCGAACCACTACACACATCCATGGCACCACCGGGACTCGAACCCGAAACCTGTGGTACCCAGCGCCAGAGCCCTAGCCACTCGGCCATTCAGGCCCCGAATACAAAAAATATGAATCAAATATATTATTATGCATCAAGTTCTTTATTCAATATATTATTATATTTATTTTATATATATATTTCATTACTTTATATATAATAAATATTATTTTTGTTTTTCAATTTTATTCTTTTTTTGTTTGGTTGTTGCCTGTGACCAAGTGTGTGGGATTCGCGATCATATTGCAATAAGTATAAGTGGTCCGCGACCAAGTTACACTGAGTACATTAGGTTTGTGATTAAATTATAGTGAATATGCGTGGTTCACGACCAATTTACAATAAGTACTCATGGTCCGTGTCAAAGGTACATTAATTCCACGCAGCCCACATCAAAGGTGTTGTGAGTTCATGCAATTTGCGACCAAGTTACAGCGAGTACATTCGGTTTGCAAATATACAGTGAGTACATTCGGTGAGCGACCAAGTTAAATGAGTATATGGGGTTCGCAACAAAGGTATAGAAAGCACACACTACTCGCGACAAAGGTACAGCGAATACATGAGGACAGAGACAAATTATATTGAATACAATCGGTTTGCGATCAAGTGACAGGGAGTATTCATGGTTCGCAACAAAGGTACAGCGAGCACATAAGGTCTGTGAACAAATTACAGTGAGTAATTTCGACCTGCAACCAAGTTATAGTGATTACATGGGGTCCGCGGCAATGTTACAGTGTGCCCATGCGACCTACTGTTTTCACTCCCGATCCCCGTGCATACCTGATTAGCAAAGTATACCTCTCAAAATTTCTAGTTTTTTCACTCCATTTTCTTTAACTACTTGTTACAAAATGTTTCCAGCGGGCCCATTTCACGCGTGACTGGCTGCCATTTCTTCCGCCTCTCTTCGGACACGCTCTACTGACGCTGCACCCTACGCTTCGCCGAGCGCATTCAAATGTCGCCACCTTTCTTTTGATGCGTGTTGCTTAATTGGACGAGCCTCGTTCTGTGGATAATGAGTTGGAAGAAAGAAGATGGCCGTTTCGTCTCCTTTTTTACAGCTGTTTTCTGCTCTTAACAATATCATAGAAGATTCCACTGATATATCATACATGGTTAGAAGTTGGTGTCATCATGCCTTATAATTATCTTCAAAAGCGGACATAACTTCCGTTACAACAACCTGATAAAGAATATTTATATTTGTGAATACCTGAATGTGTTGCTTATTCTTCCACACGTTAGTGAATCAACCCGATCCTTTTATTAAAACTCTATCTACTAATAAAACAATTCACTTCTATATAATTCTTGGAACTATGAAACAAAAAAAATACTATAAAATTTTAGAACTATAAAATTTCATCTGAGCT
This sequence comes from Caerostris extrusa, assembly GCA_021605095.1. NCBI lineage: Eukaryota > Metazoa > Arthropoda > Arachnida > Araneae > Araneidae > Caerostris > Caerostris extrusa. Next base: position 143,591 of record BPLR01018260.1, on the reverse strand, counting down.
ATTTTGAGGTGATATATTTGAATTACATATTTGAAGATTAATTATCTTCAAATTATCTTTATTATATTATTTTTGGTAATCAATATTATTTTTGGTATAATGAATATGATTTTTGAATCATTTATAACAGCATCATTGTCGAAAAAAAAAGTTTGCGCTAATTTCCAAAAGGAAAATTTTGAAGTATAACAATAGTTTTCAAACTGTTCAGTTCGAACATATTGGAAGAAGATAGCGATATATATTTTTAAGATAAACATTAATATGCACTACGCAATGACGGATTTTCCTATAGGTTAACTAGGCTTCAGCCTAGGGCCTCAAGATCAAGAGGGGCCTACATTCAAATTGCTAGCAAAATTAGAATTATATTATTCTTAAAACGGTAAACACTAAAACACTGAATCGAAAATAAGGAGAAATTCGACACATATGACTAATATACAAACATAAAAGTACATTGGTTAAGATCAACGCTTTCGACTCATTGTATATACTAGATATACATTGAGATTGACATTGCATATACTGTTCGTTTGTATATATATTAGAATAAATATCCAAATAAGTGTTTCGACTTTTTTTTTTTATTTATTAGCCGTGCCACATTTTTTATAAAGATTAGTACCCATCACAACGTGTTTCATTTAACATATTGATATATATCACAGTAATGATGCGTTTCATTATCTCTCATGTAATTTACAAACTTAAAAATGGGAGGTGAAAGGACCTCATAAGTGGAATAGCCTAGGGCCTCTTTTCATCTAAATCCGGCCCTGATTACATTATGCATTTAATGATAATATATAACTTTATATATATTATATGACTTTTAAGACCTAAAAAGCAAAAAGAGTATTTAAAGCTGAAAATGGTGATATCTGCTACTCAAGAAGACATTTCCTTGTATAATTATTATTTCATTTTTTTCATTATTTTTGTGAAATGTTTTTTCAAATTATATATATATATATATATATATATATATATATATATATATAATTTGAAAAACATTTCACAAAAATAATGAAAAAAATGAAATAATATGACAAATATATACTTTTTTTTTTTTTGAGAAAACTCTTTATTGATTTTCATTTAATTACAAAGTGGCTATTAGAGAAACTGAAATGTGCAAAAAAAAAAAAAAAAAAATGCTACATAAATGAAGAAGGTAAACCAAAAAATTGAGGAGAAAATTTGTTGTAATATATAATAAATAGTACTATAAAAATAAATGTAGAAAGTATAAAAATTCAGTAAAATACACATATAGCAGATAGAAGCAAAAATGTTCATTGCATAATTTTAAGAAGTTCTTTGTCATTTTGAAGAGGGTCTATCAGAGATGGCAAAAGGCATTTCTTTCGAAATCCTCCGATGGGGGGCAGCAAGGAAGTCGAAGTAGGCAGTAGAAGATGACGGTGACAGTGGAAGACAATGACAGCAGTTGGAAACGTTGGCAGCAGAGAAAGTCACACGAAGCAGTGTTAGATGATGGCAGCAGTAACAGACGATGGCAGCAGAAGTCACACGAAGCAGTGTTAGATGATGGCAGCAGTGACAGACGATGGTAGCAGAAGTCACACGAAGCAGTGTTAGATGATGACAGCAGTAACAGACGATGGCAGCAGAAGTCACACGAAGTAGTGTTAGATGATGGCAGCAGTAACAGACGATGGTAGCAGAAGTCACACGAAGCAGTGTTAGATGATGGCAGCAGTGACCGACGGTGGTAGCATAAGTCACTCGAATAGAAGATGACGGCAACAGAAGAAGACGATGGCAGCAGTTGGAAACGTTGGCAGCTGAGAAAGTCACACAAATCAGTGCTAGATTATGGCAGCAGTGAGAGGCGATGGTAGCAGAAGTCACACAAATAGAAGATGACGGCAGCAGAAGAAACAGACGGCAGCAGTGTTAAATTATGGTAGCATAGAAAGTCCCACGAAGCAGTATTAGATGACTGCAAGAGTGAGAGATGATGGTAGCAGAAGTCACTCTAATGGAAGGCAATGGTATCAGAAGAAGACGATGACAGCAATTGGAAACGTTGACAGCAGAGAAAGTCACACGAAGCAGTGTTAGAGGACTGCAAGAGTGAGAGATGATGGTAGCAGAAATCACTCTAATGGAAGACAATGGTATCAGAAGAAGACGATGACAGCAATTGGAAACGTTGACAGCAGAGAAAGTCACACGAAGCAGTGTTAGATGATGGCAGCAGTGACAGATGATGGTAGCAGAAGTCACACAGATAGAAGATGACGGCAGCAGAAGAAGACGATGACAGCAGTGTTAGATGATGGCAGCTGTGAAAGTCACACGAAGTAGTGTTAGATGACGGCAGGAGTGACAGACGATGGTGGCAGAAGTCCCAAGAAGCAGTGTTAGATGCAGCAGTAGAAGACGATGGCAGCAGTTGGAAACGTCGGCAGCAGAGAAAGTCACACGAAGCAGTGGTAGATGATGGCAGCAGTGGCAGACGACGACAGCACAAGTCGCACCATTAGAAGATGATGGCAGCAAATGAAGTCAATGATAGTAGCACAAGTTGCGCGAATCAGCAGCAGAAGTCGACGACAGAAGTGAGATTCGTGCAAATCAGGGAAAGATGACAAGAGTAGAAATGATCATTGTATCAAATTAAAGTGTAAATTTATTGCTAGACCCAGGAAGAATATTTGAAGTAATGCAATGGTCACAGATTTATTTTTGTTGGCAATTGATGTTATCCCAGTGAGGTAGACAATGATTTAGAGTAAAATGATGGCGACAGCATGAGAGTTTTGAAGATAATAGTATATTGGTCTGGGAGAATGCTGCTGCATCTGAATGTGATCATTTGTGGAGTTGAGATATTAAAAAATTTAGGAAAAATTAATTTTCATATTTTATATCAGACAAAAAAAAAAAGCAAAAATTTTAATTTTGAAATTTTCTAATAAAGGATTTAATTTTTAATTTTTTGGAGAATTTGAAATTAATTTACTTGTAAAGTTTTTCCTGTACTAAGTAAGTAATTTTTAAGTAGCATGTTTAAATTAAGCGGAACATTTATCACAGTGGCAATGAACACTAAAAGTGCTGGAAAAATAGCTGCTAGTTCGAAAAGGATATTCGTTAGGACGATGGGTAACAAAGTAAATAACGGGTTTATTATTCATGTAGTTTGAATCAACAAAATTACAACAAGGCAAAATTCAATTTAACATGTACTCAGGTGGAGGTAATAAATCATCGTCTATTTCATCATTATCACCATCATTAACTATAATTGCATCACCTTGACTCATATCAATTTCAGTATCAGGGAAATTGGCTTTGGGATTATCAGATCAATAGGCTCATCAGTTCTCTCAATAATCAAAACACGATTACGATAAGTGATAATCTCGGCAACCCAGTTATCAAGGGCAGAAATCAAAAATTTCAATCCGCCATTTTCGTTAATAGTAATGGCGGTCAACAGAGCATAAAAGGAAAAGTGAAATGAACTCCACAAATCATGCACATAAAAAAATTGTGCTAAAAGTCCAAGCCCAACAGAGAAAAAAAACAACACTTACAGCTCTGGTTTCATCCATATTCGTAATCTTATCACAATAAAACTTAATCGTTTGCACTCAAACTCGTTTTAAAACAGTCCACACAAAATATGCCATGATATCATTGTTGCTGACATTGTTAGTATGCTTTGTTACAGTAACTTTCAATCACATTGTTTAAAAACTATATTTCAATTGTTTACTTTAACTTTTTTTCAACAATAGTAACAACAATGTCTCATTCCATTTATACATTGACATGATTTACTTCAATAGTACCCAAAAATCTTTATTTACTTTTCTGTCATTTGGCAAATCAATTAAATTCTAAAAAGCAGATGTTGTAAATATATTGATTTCCGAATAAAAAAAAAAAAAATTTGTGATAAAATTGCAGAATAGGGGCCGTTGTGATTTGCCTGGCAAAAACTCTTTTCACCACAGCCAAATAACGGGTTGCAATTGTAAGTGAAGTGAATTACAAAAAAGGACAAGAAACCCGGATTACCACATTTGGCGACTTATGGGTTAATTGGCTTTACAAAAAAGTCGCCATATCCCAAAGGCCTCTATTTTGCTTTTCGACCGATTTTGTTTTGTAATTTACATTAAAATGCATGCACAATGACAAATTCTTTATACATAAGACTAGTAACTATTTTAAAATCATAATTAAATTGTGAAACAGGTTTCTTTTATAACTGGAATAAACATTGTATTGAATTTAAACTCCCTGATTTTTTTGGAATAATTTTTAATAAAATAGTAGAATACTTTATTTTTAAAATATAATTCTACTGAAATTAATTCGTAAACTAAAAACGCAGGCAAAATAAACAGCAAGTGACTCGCTCGTCAGAATGTTGCAGTAAAATTAATACCAAGCAGAAATATTTGAAGAAATTTGCATATTCCTGAGAAAAAAAGAAGAAAAAAAAAAAGAGACTTACAATTTTGTTGTCATTTATGTTCAAATATCTATCACTGGTTTCAAAATTTGATATACATCCTTTAATGGTTCTTCTTCAATGGCGCAATAGCACTCATAGTGGTAAATGGCCGTCTGCCTACTGGCAGATTCCGAAACATGAGATATTTTTTTTTACTGGATATGATTGTCAGCCCTAAATCCAACGCTCTACAGTCGTCATGATACGTCATCATCAACGATACAGTCGTCGACATCGCGGGGGTATGGATGTTTGTAGTGGTTCGGAATCCATTTTAAGTCGTAGGTCCGCGTCTCATATGACCGTAGAGCACCATAGAGCCCAATCAGACTTCTTCTCACCAACATTATTGCCAAACTGTAAAGGGGCAACTCAGCTCTAGCCACAGTGATGTGGTGTCGTAGTAGTAGTAGTAGTCTTCGTGATACAGTTTTTGGGAGATTATGTACAAAATACTTTGTTATATTGTTTATTTCATTCTTAATTATTGCAACTACTATTAACTGTACCTTACAATTTCGCTTTTAATTACTGATATTAACACATATTAATTAGGAAATTAACAAAAAATGAATGAAAAAGAAAAAGGAAGAAATGGTAATGGTAAAAAATGTTATTGTTTCCTAATGCCAGTCACTTTGACTTGAGTCGTTTTCATTTCAAAAGAAATATGTAGCAGATTCAGCATTACGCAGGATGCACTACTGAATTTCGACCCTATTTTACCACATCGCATTTTTAAACAAATATTTACCAGAGATAGCATCTGGGATGTTCGCTCTCTCCAACAGCATCATAATGGAATGGTTTTATGGCTTTACCGTGTTCATCCCCGGCATAGATAAGGAAATTTGCGGTCCTGCTTCATTTCAGGGGATTTTGAATCTGACTCTCTTACTATAAAAATCCAAGGCACCATCCTTAAAGAAAGGGAAATATATATAGGTATTTTCCCCTGACATTCTGTATATTTTATAAGCTAGAAATTGTTATCATAACTCAATTATCAATCAATCAAGTTATCAATTTTGCTGCATTCAATTGATTAATTCAATCTCAATGCAAAAAGTTCGACTTGTGTCAGTAATCAAATTTGCAGCTAGCGTGCAAAAGGGCTCAGGAGTTCAAATCCACTGGCGATGTCCATTGTCGTCACTTCTTTCTGAAACAAGGAGATCCGATGGCGATTGTGAAAACGTGTGTAAAAGTGTCTTGCATTGGTTGTCAGACTATCTGAGGCGAGCACTGCTAACGTGAAGGAGAGCTGAGGTTCGAACCGCTGGCGAAAGTGTTGAATTCACTGCTTTCAGAAACTATGCCGATGAGACAATGTGTGTAGAATCGTCCCGCATCGATAGTCAGACTGCCTGTTGGGAATTTTTCGAGTTTTCTGCTATACGACACCTAAATGCGGGGATGTTACCCCTAAGAATTCTGTCCTCCCTGTCTAAAAATTCTATCCTAAATTCTAAAAATGCACTACCTTCCCCCATCGATGGGTTGTTTGTGGAATACACAAAAAGCCAGGGCATGCGTTCATACGTTCACTGATTGCTATGGCACATATTGACGTTCTTTATGCTACTAAGCACTGGTTTTTCTTAGCATAAATAAATGCAGATTGATGTAGATTGGAACAGACAAACTAACAAATCCAGCAGACAGCACAATCACTCAGACGTGGTTGTCTTCATTAAGTATTTTGTGCATCGAAAATGAAACCTTCAGAAGAAATAGATTTGATGAACTTTATATCTGACTAACATCAGATATGCACGAAGCAATAGATTACACCATATTCTATTTCATCATCATCATCTTTTATATTATCATCATTGGCACAACAGCCCAGTGTGGGCCAAGGCTGGCTACCTACAGATAGATTTCGAGACGAGAGATGCCTTTTCTTTTCTTACGGGGTATGGTCTACGCCCAACGTTCAACAGTCATAAGAGATTGACCTACGGCTTAAAGTGGATTCCGAACCACTACAAACAACCATGACACCGGCGGGACTCGAAACCGAAACCTGTGGTACCGAGCGCTAGCCACTCGGCCATTCAGGCCCTATATACATATATATCGCTATATATATACATATATATATATATGGCGATTATATATATATATATATATATATATATTATATATATAATATGTGTGTGTATTTATATGATGTGAGTACTATTACATCAAATTATTTTAGGAAGAAGTAGAGTTTTTTAAAAAACAGCACCCCCAATCCAAATTAAAAACCGTTCGATATTTAAGTATAAACTTTTGTGCCTAAGTAGAACTTTTGCAATTTCACTACCTCTTTATTTTTTTTTTTTCTTTTCTTTTTCTTCTTTTTTCCCCGAATTCTAAATTTTTAATACACTGTAAAATACCCTTCCTGTTTGAGCGTGACCATCTCGCCAGTTCACGAGTTTCCTCAAACTCGTGAACAATTTCCCAATCGAACCACTTAATTTTATTACGTAATGATTCATCCAAAACAATCGACTAACAGTTTAAACATTCCTAAAATGACCCATAAATCGTATTTGTGTTAGAAGGAACTATTTGTTCCGCGTTTTCGATTTTCCGTCTATCGCAATTTTTCTTTTTCGTCATGCCATCACTCTGCAATTAAATTTAAAGCGCCGTCTGAAGCTATAAAACCAATGTTTAAAACAGCATTTGATAACTCTTTTTAGTCAATCGCCCCATGCGGGGATTTTAATGTTGACATAATTTATTATTTTCATTTTTTATTATTAATAATCAAAATAATGTGTTTTGAAAAAGGTACAGAAAAAATTAAAAATAAGCTACAAATTCGTCAGCTTATAGTGCGGAAAATTGGCAAGTTACAAAGACGGACTGATTTAAACACGATGACGTAATAGAGAAGAAAGGTATTTTCAGAGAGAATTTAATCACAAACAAAATTATTTTTAAACTTTTATAATACGAAAATTTAAAACAATATAAAAATTTAGATGAACAAACTTCATAATGAGTATTGCACTTTTATCTCTCAAAATTGTTTTGCTCCATGTATATCTGGCTGCCAGATGACCAATTGGTTAGCGGTTTGGCCTTGGTACCCACACACACTCTTTTTGGCTTCATGTTCGAATCCTGGCTGTGGCATGAATGTTTGTGGGGGTGAACCACGTTTAACTGTAGGCCCCGGTGTAAGTAGCCTCAAAGTGTGCAAAAATGACCGTACAGCGACAAACCAAACCATATATATCTGACTAACACCGCTGACAACTAATATATAAGTCTGTATTCGCTTACAAACAGAATGTTTATTTTTCCATACTATTTATTTGTTTACTACCATACTACTGTCATCGAATTATACATTATTTTTATAGAATTATACGGTAATAAAGTTTCTATTTTGATGTATCATCAGTTTATTAGATTAATGCACATTAGATGAAAAAGATATATAAGATTTCTTATTGGCTGCTTTAAAAATATATTCCAAACACAGCATAGATTTTTCAGTAGCAGTTCTTTTAACGTCATTTAGCACGTGTAGATGGCAGTAACTTTTTATGAATACGATGAATAACTTTTGTTACTTCATTAAGAAAGGAAATTGTTGAAGATATCTATGAAAAATTGTGTACTCGTTTACAAATTGCTATATTTTTAATCAAATATCATTACAGATACTAAACTTTTTTTGTAACATATATAAGAGAGGATTTCTGTCTTGGTTTTAAAAAATAAAGAAAATTCTAAAATAAAATTTCTGAATTAGCATCAAAATAAAGAAAAAAATATTCATAATAATAGAAGCATCCACTAGAATGAATTGTTTTCATTAAATGTTTCGGTTTTCATTTTATTTCCATATTTTTTGTTCATCTTTATTTTTAATTCATTTAATGATAAATTACTTAATTATTTGATGCTTATTAAAAGAGACAACTGAAAAAAAAACCATAATTTTAAAATTGTTGATGGGTAACAAACTACAAAAATGTCCAACTATGGTTAAAATGAATGTTAACCCAGAAAAAAAGGGATGACCATTTTGCTGAGAAATATAAATATTCTACGCAATTCTAGTTTGTTTCGTGCTGCCATCTAGTATATTTAAATAAAAACTAAGCGAAGAAAAAATTAAAAATTACAACATAGAAAACTTTACATCAAATAAAGCGTTAATAATGTTGTAAATCATAATGTTGTAATCATATATTCATAATCACTGAATTATTTTATTGAAGATGATTGTATTTATTTAATGATTTTTTAATGAAAAATAATATTCTAATTTTAGCAAAACAAAAACATTTTTTTTTTTTGTGATTTCATTATATTTTTAGTAATAAAAACTTAAAAAAATAGTAAATACTATAAAATATGTATAAATATTTAACTGTCGTATATGTATTAAAATTAAATCTTTAAATTTTGTAAACACTAACAAACAATCAACATTTGGAATATAAACGAACAATAGGAAATATTCAATGAGTTAATGCATTTTTAAATTTTGGAATACATTATTTTAACTTTGAAAAAGTAAAGGCAAATAAAGCAAAACACGTTTTTAAAAGAATTAAAAAATATTCAGTACAAAAGATTTCATATGGATGTTTAAAGTTTATTTCGTTTATTTATCTATTATTCAATATGCTACTGAAATTATTAGCCTAAAATAAAGAAGTAATTTATATTATTCCGCACTGCTCCCAAATAAGTTATAATATAATTTTACAAGAATGCTTAAATATAAGTGACAATTTAAGGACATTTATTTCCATGCATTTATATCGCTGTTTCAAATTTCTATCATAAGAAATTTTATGTCTAAAATTAGTAATGAACAATAAATAGTGTTTACCATCCCGCATTGTTTTTTTTACCATTATTATACGTTATATTTATTACATGGAATGATTAAATTATATTGCATGTACAAAAATAATATAAAAGTTTTATGTGGTAAAAAATATTCTGTTTTAAGACACGATTTTAACACTCTTTTAACAATAAAAAGTTTCAAAATAAACAAATTTCTATTTTATTCTTAATTGCTATCAATACAATAATTTTTTTCTGTGATATTATTTGTTTGCCAAGATTTATAACAATAACTGTAAAAATATTCATTCACATTTCACTTTTATTTTAATGTATGTATTTTGTAAAATTAAAATGAAAAAAAAAGTTTACAACATCAGTTTTAAAAAAGATTTATTGTGATATTTTGCTAAATTTATAAATCTGAAGACAAAATTTAATGCAACATATTCGAGGCCAATTATAACATGATCGAGAAGGAATTTATTTTTAAAAACGCAGACAATATAGGAAAGAGATATAAAACTTCAAATAAGTAGTTCGAACATCGTTTGTTTAAAAAACTACTGCTAAATATATAATATATTTAGTATAAATAGAGATAATATACACATGCAAGAAGAGTTCCTTTTTGCTTACGAAAAATGGAATTCATTCATCAAAGCCTTGAAATTTCGCGTGTATTTGCACTAGCAACAAATCATACGAACTGTTACAAACGACATATGCCTCAAATGTTTAAAATGCTCAAAACATTTTGGTTCAAAGTACATGTTTGCTTTTCAAAGAAAGCTGATTGAATAATTAATCTCTCCACATTCAAACAAATTCGTTTCAAGGACAAATAGTCAAGCGTGATGGTACGTGCTTTCTCATGAGAAGTATAAACTTCCAGCCAATCCGTCTACTGTTGTTCATAAATGTTATCAAACAATGATAGCAGCTGTATAATTTATTTATTATGCCGGTAAGAGAAACCAAAAAAAAAATTTTTTTTTATTTCTATACTTTTGTAACGGATCTCTGTTATGGAAATAAAAACTTCAAGGCATTATTTATAATGCACAAATTCCCTTAGACTTTGTCAGGTAATTGTATCGTATTTTTAGCCAAATTTATTAATAGGTTACGTTGCAATTTTTTCCACCAGGCAAACACTATTCAAATCTTTGTAAAGCTTTATTTTATAGCTTTGTATCATCTACAGTTTTTAAAATAAATTAATTTTCAATAATTTTTTATTAGCCTTTGTATTTACATGTAATGGTGTCATAAAGTACCCACCTTTTAATCGTATAAACGAATAAAAATTTGAAAAGCTTGGTAAAAAAAAAAGAAAATAATAACCTTTTATTTATTTACATTTTTTTTCGAGGAGAAGAAATTGGACTTGCCACTTCACAAAAAATAAATATTTTTTAGAAACTATATGGCAGACGCTATAGATATATAAAGCACATATATTTGAAATACAGAATCAGGTGATTGTAATAATAACTTTATTTATCTTTAGAAAATAGAATTTTTATATAGCGGAAACCACACGCTTCCACTTTTCACTGTCAGTATGATGCCACTGCGCATGCGCTCATCAGAGCTCGTTGATTTATCAGGAAGTTTAAAAAAGTAGTTTTTGCATAACGTGCGCTCAATTGAAGTTTTTAATTTTTGTAACAGCTGCAATACTAGATCTCAAATGCAAAGAGCAGGATGATGTTATATGCAATTACAAATATGCAGTTCCTGATAAGAAGGATATTTAAGATCCAATAATATATTTTTAATTGTTTGACAGATTTTAATTGTTTGACAGAGAAAATCGATCTTGTGTTACATAGATCTTTTGATTTTATGTATGGATAAAAAAAAAATTTTAAAATCTTTCTTCCAGTAAAATAAAAGTGCAAAAGTGTATTTTATGTACACTGCATGTTTGTGTTACACTTATTGTTAATTGCTATTCATCTTTGATAGACGTCCATAATTGTGAAAGCGTTGATGGTGCAAATTTTGGGCAAACAGCTTCAAATTTTTTTTTTCTAACAAGTCCTCAAATATTTAGAATAGTACTATTAATTTTTAAAATCTTTTCTTCCAGTAAAATAGTTATGTACATTTGTAATGTACCATCAGTGTTTAATTAAATTTGCTTGCCCACGTAATTCTGTTCTTGCAGTTATTGTGGAATGTTTCTCCGCATATCATTTTTACTATTTTTGATTTTATAACTCTTTGCAGATTTTTTTGCAGGCGGTTTTTGGTTCCTGAAATATCTTAATTATTATTCATTTAAAAACAAAAAATATTATTTATTCTTTTAAGAATACTCTGCGAGGAAATGGTAAAAATCTGAAAATAATAAACTACAAAAAAAAAGGACAATTTTTGGAAAAATGAAAGAATAATAAAAGAAACCCTTTACTATTTGCAGCTGCTTTGTTATGACTATCATTAATGTTATGCCCTTGTTTCAATCAAAACACCTGTTTTTCTCATTTAAAACTACTATTCATTTTCAAACCAGATATTGTAGAAATGAAAGCTTGCTTTAAGTTACTCCATGTTTAAATTATGTAATATTTTAAATAATGTACTTAAAATAGATGTAACGCACCCTTAAATAATGTTAATATAATCATTAGGATTATTTAATTTTAATCTTTTATTTCTTGTTTTGTATTTCAAAGGGATTATTTAAAAATAATCTGCAAATTGTTACTATAAAAGAGTTAAAATTTTTTTAATAATCGAATATTTTAAATTATTAAAAATAAACAATGTATAAAAGATTAAACAGTTTTATGACCTCGTGCTTTAAATTTATTTATCTGGTTAGACCTTTTTATATTCTGAATCTTTGTAATAAATTGAATTAGATTTACTAAACTTATTATTAAATAACTGCATAACAAATTTGTTTAATTTAATTTTTTAAATATATTTGTAGCATTTTCATCCTTTTAAAGAGTTGGCTTATTTTTTTTTTTATATTTGTTTTTCTTTTCCTTACTTCTTGTTTTCCTGGCATTTTTCATTTAGATTTATTAATTTTTGTAACTTTTGTAATAAATTTAGAATGGAGAGGAATTTACGACAATGTTTCTAAATAAGTGCGTGTTTTTGTTTCTAGAAAATTATTCATTTACAGAAATATCATGTTGTAAGAAATAAATTTTAACACTTTCATCATTAATTTGTATTACTTTTAAAATATTTAAGTCATCTGTTTATTTTCCTTTTGGTTTGTATTTCAATTTTCTATTGCATTTTTTTGAAAAATAAATCCTTAAAAAAATAAATAAATCTATTTTTCCCCTTATTGAGTTTTTAATTTTCTGTTAATAATTATTTTTATAATCTATAAATCTATATTTTTTTTAAAGAATTATTTACCATAAAATACAATTAAATTAAGAAAATAATAATATATATTTACAATTAATTGATTTTATTATTTACTTATTGCAATTTTATGAGAACAATAAATATAAAACAACAGTTAAGATAATAATAACTGAAAATAAAAATAACCACTCATTTTACATTTATACATTAATACAAAAGAGAGTAGATGAAAATCGAACTTATAAGTTCCAAATTATTGTAACTTTTCAATAAATGTGATTATTTTATGAGTTAAGCTACTACAAAAACAAGTAATATATAAAAAAAAAATTAAGTCAATTCCTACTTTTTTTTTTTTCATTATATTGCAGAAAAGTCCTTTACAAATAAAGTTGAAATTTTGCTTTTCCATCTGGCGCCATTTGTTTTTATATACATGCAACTTAAATGTAAAAAAAACTAAAATTAATGATTTAAATTGAATTAATGAATTAATATTTGAAAAAACTGTATTAACATCAAGTGTCATCCGCTACAAGTTAAAAAAAAAATGCATTTGAACTTGAGTGGATGAATAAAAAAGTATTTTATGAACGATTAAAAATTGGAACAAGATATATATAAGGAGAGTGTGAGCTAATAGAAGAAATTGAATAATCTAACGCAGCGCAAAAAAATAAAAAATAAATAAACTTTTCATCCAACTACAAATCTTAACAAAATTCTCTCAAATAAACATATACACAGTTACAACTCTTAACAAAGAATCAGAACCTATATTTATTTTTTAACGAAATAAAAGAAAAGAAAAAGTAAAAAACGGCAGAACAATTTTCTGTTTTATTTATTTTGTATCCTGCTAGGATTTCGCTGAAGGCGTTCAAAACTTCGCTTTGATCGCGAACAAGAAAATTCAAAATGCCATTTTTTGCTTTTTTGTAAAATGTTATGAAGTTTAGTCCGAACTAACCTTTTCCTCGAAAAAAAAAATTCCAACAGTGAAGAAAGATACTTTATCGCCTAGAGGGCTCTGAATGTCAGAACATCGAAAAATAAGAAAAGTTGAATTTTCAAACAATGAAATCTGATTTTGGACTTGAAATGGAGAAAAGAATACAAATAAATATTCTTTTTGCACTTAAATATTCATTCTTCGGAAAGAAAAACAGCCCTGCTTGATACACGGAAAAAAAAAAAAAACTCATTCAAAAGTGAAATATTTCAAAATTAAATTTCTTAAAGATAGCTTCAGTATACTCAATTACTAATTGAATTGAATTGATTGTATTTAAGCGTGATTATTTAGATATAAACTATATTTTAATGATAAATTTAATTTAAAATGGTTTCTTTTAATAGTTGTTCATATGAATTATAAATATAAAAGATATTTTACAGTTTTTGGGTACATTAATTAAATTATACAATCGAATATCTAATTACACTGTATAAAACTATTGAAACAAAAATCATATATGGTACTTTTATACAATTTTTTTTATATGATATACGATTTTCTTTAAATTCTGAGTGTTTTTTTTGAAAACATAGTACATATTCACAGTTATGCACTATGTTTTCAAGAAAAAACTTTTTGGATTTGATGAAAATAAAAGCTCTTTGGAATTCAGGGTGTTTTTATTTATTTATTTATATATATATTTTAAATGTTAAATACAGAAAACTCAGGTTTATTATTATTTTTTTATGTTTTCGATTGCAATTATTCCTTATATCATCAGAAGGAAACCCGACTCGTAGCTCAATAGTAACGTGCGGCGCGTGCGCTGAGATTCAATACGCAGACGGCATTAATGTAGACTCTTTTTTTTAAAAAACGAGGATACTCGATGATGTTTGTCAAGTTCAGCATCTTGCCTCGTTAGTTAGCCTAATACAACAATGTTTACCGACTCGTGGGTCAGTGGCAACGCGCGTCGCTGATGTGCATTAGCGCCGCTGGTGGCATTAATGTAAACTCTTTTTTAAAAACGAGGAGCCTTGATAGCATTTATGACGTTCAGCATCTTGCCTCGAGAGTCGGACTACCTGGTGGGTATTCAATACCATATGCAAATACCAGGCAGTCCTTTCGGAAGACACTGCCTTCTTTCTTCAACGACTCGGAGTCAGACTTTTACCTACGGGTGCTCCATCACAACAGAAGCTGCCCCTCTTTCTCTCCATCTACAAGTAGCCTACTCATGGGGTGTCCGTCAAGCGCATACTGTTGAGTAGTCATAACAACAACAACAATTATTAGTGTCCTTTTTTTATTTATTTCAAAAAAATATTGGTTTTTTACAATAATGTTAGAATAGATTTGTTTATAACACAAGTTCGGAACAATAAAATAGTATATTTGATAAAATTTTAACTTAACTTTTGAACATTTAAGAAAAGTATTTTAAAAAGTCATGTATCCATAATATTAAAAAAATTAATTTAATTTAAGATAATTTTTTTTTTTTTTAAATTTACACTGGAATCATTTATTTATTAAATGCAAACCAGTGTCATTTAATTTTTGCTACATTATATAAAATTAAATCTTACTCTTATTTTCCGATCGCAATTGAGAACAGTAAATATCAAATTATAATTAAGAAATAATAACTGAAAACTAAAAAACCTATCATTTTACATTCATACATTAATACAAAAGAGAGCAGATGATAATCAAGGTTATAGTTCTAAAGTATCAGAACTTTTTAATATATATAATTATTTAAGAGTTACACTAATTCAAAAATAATCTAACTTAACGAAAAAATAAAGTATAAAAATTATCACTTTTCATGCAACTACAAATGTTAACAAAATTTTCTCAAATAAACGTATACACAGTTTAAATCCTCAACAAAGAATCAGAACCTATATTTATTTTTTAACGAAACAATGTAAAAGAAAAGAAAAGAAAAAAACGGTCGAACATTTTTTTCTGTTTTATTTATTTTTAACCTGGCTAGAATTTCGCTGAAGGCGTTCGAAACTTCGCTTTGATCGCGAACAAGAAAATTCAAAAAGCCATTTTGATTTTTCTGTAAAATGTTATGAAGTTAGACCAAACTAACCTTTTCCTCGGAAAAAAAAAAAAATTCCAACAGAGAAGAAGATACTTTATCGCCCGGAGGGCTCGGCATGTCAGAACAGTCGAAAAAAAAAAAAATAAAAAGTTGAATTTTCAAACAATGAAATCTGATTTTGGACTGAAATGGAGAGAGGTAGAATACAAATAAATGTTCTTTTTGCACTTAAATATTCATTCTTTGGAAAGAAAAACAGCACTACCTGATTGATACATGGGAAAAAATTTAAAAGGGAAATATTTCAAAATTAAATTTCTTTAAAGATATCATTAGTATACTTAATTATGAAATTTGATTTCTCAATTTAAAGTATTTGAGCGTGATTACTTAGACATAAATTGCATTTTAATTTTTAATTTAATTTAAAATTTTCATTTTAATAGTGGTTCAGTTGAATTATAAATATATGTTTTACAGGATTTTTGGGTGCATTAATTAAATTATACACTCGAATTTTGCTCTTTTTTAAATAATGTTTATTCTCTAACAAGGGTTGCTATAACTTTAAATATTTAACCTACAGTTCCTCAGTTTATAAAGAAAAAAAAAAAAAAAAACAACGAACAAAACTTTATTTTCTTGTTATTGAAATTCAAAACCATATGTTTCATCGACTGTATTTCTGAGTTTCTTCTGAGAAAAAAAGCAAATGAGTGTTTGGAGTCGACGGACAACTACCAACCTTAACGAATCCTCCAGAAGCACTGCTTTTGCTATTTATTGATCGAGCGAGAGAGTCCACGTGTCGGAGACATCTGGTTGTTAGAGGGGAAAGAGATCTCTGTTTGTCGAACTGGGCAAACAGATGTCGTCAGGAATACATCGGTTGTCTCTTGTTGACTCGTCCTGATTTCTGTGGTCAAGGGAAGAAATGGCACTTCGTCGCCTGAGAACGAATAATTCAGAACATTTGAACCGAACTACTCCTTTTCCGCCTTGTTTGAGGAGGATTCTTTGTCGAAAAAACATCTGTGGCCACTCTGACCTCGCAATTGGAGTAAAGCAAGGACATAGATGATTCAGCATCCAAAGTTTGTTTCTTTCTTTCACTTTTTTTACAATGTATAGTTAGTGTGCCCAAGGAATAGTTGATGCCTTTTTAGGATGAGTTCTGATTTCGAAGGGTTGAAGTGAATGGAGACAAGTTAAGAATTTTGATATTTACATCGTAATAATTGAGTAGGTGTTCTTCACAAAAATTATTTATATTTATTATTGCCTGTATTAAGTTTATTCTAAGAGAATTTTTCTGGAAAAATATGACTTACTTTCCAATGAATCCCCAAACATTTTAAAGAATGAAGCCTTTGAATTTTGAAACACATGGTTTTCAAATATGCAAACAGTTTGATGCACAAGCATAATGATGTCCTAATAAGTTTTAATAATACTATGTAATTATGTATTATACTATGCATATTGAAAAGATAAAACAGAAATGTGTAAGAAAATCCATATTTTGTTGTTTTTATTACATATCTTCTTCTTTAATGGCGCAGTAGTCCCATGGTGGGCTAAACAGGTAGATTCAATCAGACAAGCTACTTCAAAATCATAGCTATTTTTTATATGTTAGAATAAAACATTCATCTGAATTATATATATATATATATATATATATATATATATATATATATATATTTTACAATTTTTTTACTTTACATATTAGACAAATCGAAAGATCTAGACTCAGTATTTCAATACTTTATTCTTATCTTAATTATATATTATGAAGCTTGAATTTTAATTTATTCTAGTCACGTAAAGGTTTTACCCGAATACTTTACAAAGATTCATAATTTGGTACAAGTCTGCAAGATTTTTATGATAATAAAAATAAATAATTTCCCATAGGAGAACAACGTACTGCTTCACTTACATGAAGAAATTCATCATATTGCGGATACCAAAATATGAACCAAGGCAGACAAAAAAATATATATACCAAGTCACTCTTATCTTATTGCATGAGCATAACCTCTAGATTGAACAGTTTTTCCAATTCTGGAAAGGCTCTTTGTAAATTGTGAATTTCACCCCGGAGGAATTTCTTTCTGCAATCCAGATTCTCCTTTTTTTTATTAAAAAAAAAAAGCATGCAAAGTTTCTGAGGAATCTCCAGAGGATGAGATATCTCTTTGAAGCCTTACTAAACGGTTTATTGGAATTATGCCCAGAGAATGAATAATGGTTAAAAAGCAACTCTTCCGGTTTCATGTAAAACTGCGCCTGTAAAATAAACAAGATCAGTAGAGCTCGAGCGAGAAGAGTTTTCTCAAAAAGGGCGGTAAAAAAATAACATGGTTGCGGAATTTTTAGCGTTGGATAAAAATAAAAAAAAAGAATTCTTCAGTTCAGTTTTCTGAATTACTTGATTCGCGTTTAAGTCGTAAATACTGTAGCGTATAAAGAAGCGGGGAAGGATTTCACAGCAAATGCTTTAGTTTTTGTAAAACAGAAATATTGATCTGGAGTGTAAAATTAAAATTAGAAAAAAAAAAAAAAAATCGGAAATTTGGTTTGGGTGGAAAAGTCTATTTTTCTTCCTTTTATGAGAAATATATTCAAGGTATTTTAAATTAAAAATATGCGTTAAAAAGCTATCTTAAAGTGATATTTATTTACAGCATTTCAACTAAACATGATTTATTTTGCGGTGATATATATCTATAATTATGTAATACACATGTATACAATTCTTCTATACATGTGTTTGTCACTAAACACGTCCTGAACGGTTGGAACGATTTCGATGAAATTTTTTGTGTGTGTTTGAGTGGGTCCCTGGAGGGTTTTGATTCACAATTGAACCCAGTAGGTGGCCCGACAATCGGGTTCTTCTGTACATGTGTTTGTTACTGAACTCCTTATAAACGGCTTGACCGATTTTGATAAAAAATTGTGTGTGAATTTGACAAACACAGAGATTTTTATGATATGCCCTTTTTGTTTGTAAGTCGCCCCCATAAAGTGGAGCTGCAGTTTATCAGCGTCTATACCAGTGATAGGTTGAACCGATGGCTATGAAAATTGCTAATAATATGTATTCGAGTCTGGAAAATAGGTTCGCGCTAACCACTTTATTGTTACTTGCCACCATATGGTGCTGCAGCATTTAATCTCATATGTCCTTCAAACGATATCCATGAAAATTAGTAAGCAGATATATTGGAAAGTGGAGAGTATATTCGCGATATTTGATTTTATACAATTTTTTACAACGTATGCATTTTTTTATATATTTACAAAACTATTTTTGATGTGCTGATATATGTATATATACTATTCAGCACAAATATTCTCTCTATCAAATATCCAATACAAAGAAATATGATACAGAGACAATCTAATACATGGCATTAGAAAAATGTGCTTAATTTTACAAAGACTGCCTATTTGAATAACATTTTATAAATTTATTTAAAAATTACTTTTATGCTAAGCCTTAAAGCATATTATTGTATAAAATTAGGAAAACTGGTTTGAATCACCCTTAATAAACTCATAATGTTCTTTCATATTTATTTCAAAAGAGAAAATAATAAATATATTTCAAAAAAATAATATATGCAATTTGATTGTAATGCAACGCATTCAATGACAATATATTTAAAAAATGCATGCTAAAATACCTTTTTGGTAATAAATTAAACAATTTTATTACATTATTTATAAATCTAACACTGTTCTCTGAGAAACTGCTTTAAAGTATTTTTCTTTTCAATTTTTGGTATAATCAAATAAGACTTATAGCATTAGATGTTTTTTATTTATCCAATTTGAACAGAATTAAAAAAAAAATACTGTCTCGTTTTTAATACTAAAACAAATATTGTGTCTACTTATATCTCTGGAATTTAATAATATAATATACTAGTTTTTATTCAAATAATCAACATTGCAATTTGGAGTTTATAAATGTTTTATCTTCAAAATAAAATCTTTACTATATGTATTACAAAATTTCTTTTTATACCATATTATGAATTTTTCACCATAGTTATGAACAAATTTTAAATAATAAAAAGGAAATAATAAAATGATAATAAAGGATAAATAAAAAGGAATAAATTAAGGTTGAATTTTACAGCATTAATCCGTAGACACTATTCTAAATTATTCATTTCTTATTACTTTACGCCCAGATTCCTTTTTATACATAGTATAAACAAACAGTAATATCTCCATGCGAAAGATAAAAAAAAAAAAAAGCAAATAAGGTAAAAAGATTTTTAGAAAATTCTTCTAACTCGAAACGGTGCATTCATATTCATCTCTTTATTGGATTTACCATTTCAAAAAAAAAAGTAAAACTTTTTACATTCCACTCAATTCCATTCTATTCCATTTGCTACTCAAACAAAAATGGAATCTTTGTCTTTTCAAATGATTATTTTTTTCTAATTTTAATTTTCAGAAGGAACAAGTTCGTTTAGCCCTTAATTAAATCTTCATTCGATAATTATTCCACCCTGCAGTTAACGAACAATAAATCCTCGCAGGCTTTTAAATTGGCGGTTCCAGATGTTTGCAATTCTTTATTTGGCAATGCATTGTGGGGTACACAGTCGCCCAAAAGCTTTTGGATCTTGTTCATTAGTGGCAATATATTGCAGTTGCGTGCTAGGATTGTGTCATAAACCACGACTTTTTTTCTTGCTAGGATTTGCTGTAATTGGTACTGCAGTTTTTCTCCTTGGGGAATGGTCTTTCGACTAAATACTTACTTTTGTGTTTGTTTTATTCCGCTTTTGACAGAAATCTTTTTTTTTTTATTTAATAAAACGAAACAAAAGAAATAAATATATTTTGATTAAGTACGGCAAATGTTAAATGTTTGGTTTCTTTGCGGAATGAAAACAATCACTAAGTTTATAATTATATTAAGAGCAAATGTATCCGATGAAATAAAAAAATTACATTAGGCGAAGGTAAATAAAGTTTTGCAAAACCTTGTATTATTAATAAAATATATCTTCATCTTCAGAATTAAGTATAAAAAGAAAAATTAGATTATTAAACGCAAAATTTGCTTAGTGATCTAACTTTCCAAACGAAAATTTTATTTTTGTAACGTAAATATATATACGTTATGAAAAAAGTAATATATCAAATTTATTTTTTATTTTTCATTATTAATTTAATGCAAGAAATTTGTCGAAAATATTAATTTATTATAACGAAGAAATGTTTTTTTTTCGAAATCTCAAGGATTAACTAAACCTCAAGGACTAAATTAACAATTAAATGTATATTAATTTATGAAAGAAAAGGAAAATTGATACTAATAAAAAATAAGCATTTGGAGAAATATTAATAATCGAAGTTTTCATGAAAGTTTTGCTACTAATGCTAGTAAGAACAAATTGATTATTTATTAAATTCTATTGAAATTAAAAAATTTCTTAATTTAAACAATCAACAAAGCGTGTATGCGGTTTTCAATTAAGTGAAACATTCTCTGATATAATGATAAATGTTGTTAACATACCCCCAAAAAAATTTAAAAATAATTATTTCTTATAATTTAACTAAAACATGTAATACTACAAATCACTTTTCAGGCAACTACAAATCTTAATAAAATTTTCTCAAATAAACATTTTTTTTCTTTCTAATGCAGATGGCAAACATTTAGACAGCTTGGGTGCCTTAAAACAAACGTCGCACAGACGTTACTCACTTTGCATTACCCAGTGGGCGAGTGTAACTTGAAGATGAGCCATGGACGCGGAGTAATATTGTGCCCGCAAACGCTCTACGGTTATATTATACCGGGACCTACGGTTTAAAGTGGATTCCAAACCCCTATAAATATCCATGGCACCACCGGGACTCGAACCCGAAACTTGTAGTACCGAGCGCCAAGAGCACTAGCCACTGGACCATTCAGGCCATTCAAATAAACATATACACAGTTAAAACTCTCAAACACAGAATCAGAACCTGTATTTATTTTTTTTAAAAATAAAAAAAAAAAAAAAAAAAAAAAAAAAAAAAAAAAAAAAAAACAAAAAAAACAAAAAAAACAGGAGAAAAATTTTTTTCTGTTTTATTTATTTTACACCCTGGTAGGATTTCGCTGTAGGCGTTCGAAACTTCTCTTTGATCGCGAACAAGGACATTCAAAAAGCCATTTTGCTTTTTCTGTACAATGTTATGAAGTTAGTCGAACTAACCTTTTCCTCGGAAAAAAAAAAAAGAATTCCAACAGAGAAGAAAGATACTTTATCGCCTGGAGGGCTGGGAATGTCAGAACAGTCGAAAAATAAAAAGAAGTTGAATTTTCAGACAATGAAATCTGATTTTGGACTTGAAATGGAGAAAATAAAGAATATACAAATAAATGTTCTTTTTTTGCACTTAAATATTCATTCTTTGGAAAGAAAAACAGCCCTGCGTGATACATGAAAAAAAAAATTATTCAAAAGTGATTTTTCAAATTAATTGTCTTAAAGATAGCTTCAGTATACTCTAATTACGGATTTGAATTTTATATTTAAGGTATTTAAGCGTGGTTATTTAAGTATAAACTGCGTTTTGATTATGAATTTAATTTAAAATGGTTGTTCAGATAAATTATATATATATGAAATATATTTTTTACAGGCTTTTTATTAGGCACATTAAATAAATTAAACAATCAATATCAAATTACGCTGCATAAAAGTTTTAAACAAATATCATATATGATACTTTTTACAATTTTTATTTATAAGCTTAATTTTTTATCGGGGGAGTTTCGTACGGGGAGTACGTGTGTACGGGGAGTTTTGAAAATAAACGCTCTTTTGAATTCTGGGTGTTTTTATTTATTTATTTATATACATTTTTAAACATTGGTGAGCATTAGCACTACTATATACCACAAAAAACCATATCACTGTGCCTAGAGCTGAGTTACCCTATACAGTTTGGGAATGATGTGGGTGAGAGGAAGTCTGATAGGGTTCTGTGACGCTCTAAGGTCTTATGAGACCTGGACCTACGGTTCAAAGTGAATTCCGAACCACTACAGACATCCATGGCACCGCCGGGACTAGAACCCGAAACCTGTGGCACCGAGCGCCAGATACTCGGACATTCAGGCTCCCAGCATTAGTACTGAGATTTTTATCTCAAAGTGGCATTGTTGTGAACATTGTTTAAAAAACGAAGAGACACGATGGCGTTTGTGATGTTCTGTATCTTGCCTCGTTAGTCCGACTACCTGGTGGAAATTTCCTGGTTTTTACACCCATAAGATACGCAAATGCGAAGAAGTCCTTTCGGAAGACACTGTCCTTCTTCAGCGTCACAGACCCAAGTCAGACTTCTACCTACTAGTGCTCCATCACAACAGAAGCTGCCGCCTTTATCTCCATCCATAAGAAGACTACTCATTGGGTGTCCGTTCCGCGTACACTGTGGAGCAATAACAACAACAACAATTATGAGTGTTATTTTTCATTCATTTCTAAAAAATTATAGGTTTTTAAGAAAATAATTTTTGAACAGATGTGTTAATAACACACAAGTTCTGAACAATAAACTATTATATTTGACAAAATTTTAACTTAAACGTTGAAAATTTAGGAAAAGTATTTAAAAAAAAAATCATGTATCAAACTGTAATATAAAAGAAATGAATTACATGTAAAAATATTTTTAATTTACATTAGAATTGCTTACTTATCAAATACAAAGCAGTGTACTGTAATTTTTGTTATATTATATAAAATTAACTGTTTTTATTATTTATCTAGTTTATTTAAATTATCTAATTTATGTTTATTTTTATTAACTGTTTCTATTATTATTTTATTATTTATTTTTGCTTATTGTAATTTTATAACAATAAACATAAAATTACAATCAACAAATAATAACTGAAAACTAAAAAAATTTAGTCATTTTACATTCATTCATTAATACAAAAAACAGCAGATAATAATCAAAGTTATAAGTTCTAAATTACCGTAACTTTTCAATACATGTGATTATTTAAGAGTTACGCTAATACAAAAATAATCTAACGTAGCGCAAAAAAAGTTTTTAAAATAATTATCACTTTTCATGCAACTACAAATCTTAACAAAATTGACAGAAATAAACATATATATAGTTAAAACTCTCAACAAAGAATCTAAACCTGTATTCACTTTTTAACGAAATAAAAAAAAAAGAAAAGAAAAGGAAAAAAAAAAAAAAAAAAGTACAACAATTTTCTGTTTTATTTATTTTTTGTATCTTGGTAGGATTTCGCTGAAGGCGTTCGAAACTTCGCTTTGTTCGCGAACAAGGAAATTCAAAACGCCATTTTGATTTTTCTGTAAAATGTTATGAAGATTAGTCCGAACTAACCTTTTACTCGGAGAAAAAAAGTTCTAACATAGAAGAAAGATACTGTATCGCCTGGAGGGCTCGGAATGTCAGAGCAGTCGAAAAATAAAACAGTTGAATTTTCAAACAATGAAATCTGATTTTGGGAATTGAGGAAAAATACAAATAAATGTTTTTTTGCACTTAAATATTCATTCTTTGGAAAGAAAAACAGCGCTGCTTGATACACGGAAACGAAAAAAACCAGTCAAAAGTTAAGTAATTCAAAATTAAATTTCTTAATGATAGCTTCAGTATACTCAATTACGAATTCGAATTTCATATTTAAAGTATTTAAACCTTGATTATTTAGATATAAACAGTATTTTAAGTTAATTTTGTTAGTTTTTATTAAGTTAATTTAAAATAGTTAATTTAATAAATGTTCATGGGAATTATAAATAAAAAATTTATTTTTATTATCTTTTTTGGGCACATTAATTAAATTATACACCTCTAATATCAATTAGATTGTGTAAAAGATTTTAAACAAATACGTACTTTTATGCAATTTTTTTATATGTGATTTTTTTGTTTAATTCTGATTTTTTCTTTGAAATCATAGTATACAGGGATTTTATGAAAATAAAAGCTCTTTTGATTTCTGGGTCTTTTTTTTTATTCATATTTGTTAAAATGTTAAGTATAGAGAATTCAGGGTTATTATTAATTGTACGTTTTCTATTGCACTTATTTTTTATGTCATATCTCAAAAAAGGACCTCAATGTGGCTCAGTGGTAGCGTGGATCACTGGTGAGCATTAGAACTACTATTACTACACCACCACACCACACACTACACCACATCACTGTGCCTACAGCTGAATTGCCCCTTATAGTTTGGAAATGATGTAAATATGTGAGGAAGTCAGATTGAGGTCTGTGAAGCTCTACGATCATATGAGACCTGGACATAAGGCTTAAAGAACCACTACAAAACATCCATGGCACCGCCAGGACTCGAACTCGAAATCTGTGGTACCGATCACCCGAACACTGGCCACTTGGCCATCAGTCCCCTGAGCATTAGAATTGAGATTCAATCCTCAGGCGGCTTTATTGTAGACTTTATTGGCTTTGTAGTTTTTATTGTTTCAAAAAAAGAGACTCGATGGTGTTTGTGATGTTCAGTATTTTTTGCTTTGTTAGTCAGAATACCTGGTGGGAGTTTTTAGTTTTCATCCATAGTAGGTTAAGGAAATGAGAGGTAGTCCTCCCAGAAGATAGTGCCCTCCTTCTTCAGCGACTCGGAGCCAAGTCAGACTTCTACGTACATGTGCTTCATCACAAAAGAAGCTGCTCCTTCCCCTTCATCCATGAGTAGACTATTCATGGAATGTCCGACCGCGCTGCCTGACACGGGGTATTAGTCACAACAGCAACAAAAAAGTAAAACATTTTTTTAACTATACATAATATAAAGCCCCTATATAAAACATTCGAGTCATTTCTCATATTCAGATATACCATCGGAATCAGTAATTGTGATAATATAAATCATGACAATATTATGTTATAATATATATCATACGAATTAAAATTATTCATGAAAACGGTTTACTTTGAATTGAAACGTGGATCATTGTATTTTTCTTTTCAAGATTTTTTACGATTTCGTTTTTGGTTCCCCCCCCCCGCATCCCAAAAGCCATTAAAGCAACTGTACTATAACTAATATTAAAGACTATATTTGCATTTGCCAACCTTTTTTAAAAATTTACTATAATCATAAAAAAATTTTTTTTTTCTTTATTTATTATTAACAAACAATAATTCTTATTATAGGTTGCATAAACGTGTAGGGTTTTTCCTTCAAAATACACTTGTTAAAATAATTATCGAAGATAAATAAAATGTTGCTAATTTGATTGGTTGGGTCATACAATTTAAATAAAGGATTTTTATAAGCGTTTTATTGAAAATAAATACAATGCATATGCCCAAAATGGAAGACCAATTTTTATTTCTTTCAAAAACTCTTCCATTACTCTTCCAAATTTATTTCATTGCCTTCCAAGAAATCCCCTCCGGACACTGCACTTATGCCAACTTTTTTCCAATCCTCAATGCGCTCTAAAAGTCATCGGCCGGGATGGCCTTCAAAGCGCGCGGCGATTCACGTTGAATCTCTTCAATCGACAAAAAACGGTGTCCCCTGACAGAGTGGTCTTGTGAGTTTAGGGAATAGCCAGAAGTCGCATGGTGTGAATACGATGGTTGCAGAACGATATGTGTTTCATTTTTAGTGAAAAAGTCACGCAAAATCAATGCAGTGTTTCATTCAGTGCGCATTCAGTGTTTTCGGCACCAATCAAGATTTGATGCGTTTGAGATCCAAAATGGAATTGACCCATCCTTTTGAAACTCCAACATCATCAACAAGGTCTCTAATTGAAATCGACGGTTATCAAGCACCAAATCTATAATTTTTTGGACGTGAGCTCTGTCGGTTGAGGTGGATGGTCGATCAGAGGGCTGTTCGCCTTCAACGTGTTCTCTGCCTTCTTTAAACTTTTATACCACTTTTAAACATTTCTTTCCAATATAGTTTGCTCACCGAATGCCTCCTGAACATACTTATACGTTTCCGCACACGAATATGCATTCCGCAAAAATAATCTAATGCAAGTTCTTTTCTTAATTTTTTCAGACATTTCGAAAATCGCCGGAATCAGTTTTAGCGGCTCACAAAGCCAAACACTAATGAATATTTTGACGTGAAATTTCCCACTGATGTCAAGGACAGTGCCAACAGCCTAAAAGAATAAAATAAATTGAAATTCCATATGCCTGGGAAATTTAAATTGAAAATTGGTTTTACTTTTGGACACAGTAGTATTTTTAGACTTTTTTTGTCACTATGTTAAATTTCTTTAAAATATCACGACAAATATGCATAAGATAAACTCTTTATATATTTTTTGAAAAAAATCGTTGTGTCATCTTTATATGCTTTTAAATGGGGCTATAACAGAAAATTCGGTATATATTTTGTTAGTAGTGCTGGATATATATGGAATGAATAATGTGCTACAAAAAATATTATTACACTTTGAAAGTAAAATAATGTTTTATTAAATTAATATTTGATAAATCAGTATTTGACTTTTAAAGTAAAACTTATTCCCCAGTATTAATAATTTTTGCCCCTTTTTTAAAATAATGTTTATTCTCGAACAAGGGTTGATATAACTTTAAATATTTAAACGGCAGATCCTCAGTTTATAAAGAAAAAAAAAAAACATCAAAAAAACTTTATTTTCTTGTTACTGAAATTCAAAATCTTTTGTTTCATTGGATGTATTTCTGAATTGCTTCTGAGATAAAAAAAAAAAGCAAAGAAGAGTTTGGAGTCGGTGGACAACTACTAACCTTAACGAATCCTTCAGAAGCACTGCTTTTGCTGCTTGTTGATCGAGAGACAGAATCCACGTGTTGGAGACTTCTGGTTGTTAGAGGGAGAGACATCTCTGTTTGTCCAACTGGGTAAACAGATGTCTTCGGGAATACGTCGGTTGTCTCTTGTTGACTCGGTCCTGATTTCTGTGGTCAAGGAAGAAAGGGCTCTTCGTTGACTGAGAACGAATAATGTCAGAATATTCGAACAGAACGACTCCCTTTTGCCTTGTTTGAGGAGGATTCTTTGTCGAAAAACATCTGGGACCACTCTTCTTGCCTCGCGACTGGAGAAAAGCAGGACATAGATGATTCAGCATCGAAAGATTGGGTTTTTTTTTTTTCACTTGTTCACAATGCATATAGTCAGTGTTGCCGGAGGAATAGTTGATGTCTTCTACGGAATGAGTTCTGATTTCGAAAGGTTTAAGTAAATGCAGACAAGTAAGAATTTTGATATTTACATGGTAATAATTCAGTAGGTATTTATATTTGTTATTGCGTGTATTGAATACATTATAAGAGAAGTTTTCTGTAAAAATATGACTTGCTTTCTAATGAATCCACAAATATTCTAAAAAAATTAAGAAAAAATATTTAAGATTAGTGAAGATTGGTGGATGAAGAAAGAATTTTGATATTTAAATGGAAATAATTCAGTAGGTGCCTTTCACAAAAATTATTTATATTTGTTATTGAGTGTATTGAATATATTATAATAGAAATTTTCTGCAAAAATATGACTTGCTGTCCAATGTGTCCGGATATATTTTAAAGAATTAAGCCTTTGAATATTCAAGTACATGATTTTGAAATATGCAAACAATTCGATAGAAAAGCGTAATGATGTCCTAATATGTTTTAATAATACTATGTAATTATGTATTATATTATGTATATTGAGAACATAAAACAGATGTGCGTGAGAAAATCCAAATTTTGTTGTTTCTATTGCATATATTCTTCTTCAATGGCGCAACAGTCCCATGGTAGGCCAAGGCCGTCTGTCTACAGGCAGATTCATATATATATATATGTGACATGCCAACGGCCATACCATGCTGAATATACCGGTTCTCGTTAGATCACCGAAGTCAAGCATCAATGGGCGCGGTCTGTACTTGGGTGGGTGACCACCTGGAACACCGCGTGCCGTTGGCATTCACAAATTTGGGATCTGAATGGCCGAGTGTCTGGCGCTCTGGCGCTCGGTGTCACAGGTTTCGGGTTCGAATCCCGGCTGTGCCATGGATGTTTGTAGTGGTTCGAATCCACTTTAAGTCGTAGGTCCTGGTCTCCCATGACTGTAAGAGCGTCACGGAGCCAAAGTCAGACTTCTACCTACTGGGTACTCCATCACAACAGAAGCTGCTTCCTTCCCCTTCAATCATGCATACGTATGGGCTCGTGGGCTTGGCCAACCAAGTGGGATAAGAAACAACAACAACATATATATATATATATATATTTGTTTTGTTTTTTTTGTAACTTATAGTTTTTTGCTTTACATATTAGACAGTTGTTTTCTTTAATTTTCGAAAAATCTAGACTTAGTATTTAAATACTTTATTCTTACCTTAATTATATATTATGATGCTTGAATTTTAATTTATTCTAGTCACGTAAGGTTCTTTTTGAACACTTTCCAAAGATTTATAATTTGGTTCAAGACTGCAAGATTTTATAATAATAAAAAATAAATATTTTCCCATAGGGGAACAATGTACTTCTTCACTTATATGAAGAAATCCATCCTATTACGGATAACAAAATATGAACCAAGCCAGACAAAAAAAATATATGTATAGTATGTTCGTCTTATCTTCTTGCATGAGCATAACTGGTCTGAATTCCTCTAGATTGAACAGTTTTTCCAATTTTGGAAAGGCTCTTTGAGAATGGTGCAGAAGCAACAACTGAATTTCGCCCCGGAGTAATTTCTTTCAGCAATCTATATTCCCCTTTTTTTAAAAAAAAAGGACAAGGCGAAGTTTCCGTGGAACCTCCAGAGGATGGGATATCGCTTTGAAGCCTCACTAAACGGATTTATTGGAATTATGCTGAGAGAATGAAGAATGGTTTAGAAGGAACTCTCTAATTTTATATGAAACTGCGCATGTTAAATAAACAAGATCAGTAGAGCTCGAGTAAGAATAGTTTCCTCAAAAAAGGCGGTAAAAAAAAAAAAAGAAAAACATGGTTGCTGAATCTTTAGAGTTGAAAAAAAAAAAAAAAAAGGATTCTTCAGTACGGTTTTCTAAACTACTTGATTCGAGATTAAGTCGTAAATACTGTAACGTATAAAGAAGTGGGGAAATAATTTTATAACAAACGCTTTGAGTTTTGTAGAACAGAAATGTTGATCTGGAGTGTAAAATTAAAAATAGAGGCAAAAGAAATTGGAAATGTGGTTTAGTGGAAAAGGTCTATTTTTGTTATTCTTATGAGAAATATATTAAGGGTATTTTAAATTAAGAAATATACATTAAAAATCTTTTTTAAAGTGATATTTATTTACAGCATTTCAACTAAACATGATATTTTTTCTATTTATTCTAAACGGATATATATCTTTATATGTATAATTCTTCTGTACATGTCTTTATCACTGAACTTCTCCTTACACAGCTGGACCGAATTTGATGAAATTTTGTGTGTGTTTGAGTGGTTCATTAGATCCGGTAGGTGGAATAAGTAGGTAGGTAGGTATCCAATTGTACCGGTAGACCCGATACAATTGGATACACTGCAATCTGGTACTTCTGTGCGTGTGTATTCCACTGAACTTCACCTAAACGGTTTAACCGAAAAAAAATGTGTTTGTGTTTGGCAAAATATGAGAAATTTTTTATGTTATCGCTTTTGTTGGAAGTTGCCACCAGTTGGTGCTGCCGTATATCAACTTCTGTACCGTGGAACCAATCGCTATGAAAATGGTTATTAATATGTATTCAGGTATGGAAAATATGTTGGCGCTACCCACTTTGCTGTTACTTTCCACCAGATGGTGCTGCCGCATTTCATCTTATAGACCGTTCAAACGATTTTCATGAAAATTAGTATGCACACATATTGGAATATGGAGAATGTATGCGTGATATATAATTTTCTACAATGCAATGTATGCTGGGTTCTGCTAGTATATATATATATATATATATATCAGCACAGCAACAATTATTGAAAATATATGCCCCTCTTCCTATTAAGTATCTGGCGTTAGAAAAAGTTGCGTAATTTTACAAAAATTACATATTTGTCCCTATTAACATTTTATGAATTTATTTAAAAATTCCTTTTTATGCTAAGCCTTAAAGTATATTGGGTACAATTATGAAAACTGTTTTGGGACACCCTTATTTTAAATTAATAATGTTCTATTTTCATTTATTTTGAAAATGAAATAATAAATACCTTTCAAAACAATACATGCAATTTGATTGTAAAGCAATGCATTCCATGTAAATGTATTTCAAAAATATATGCTAAAATATGAAAACTTTCTGGTAGTAAAATGAACTGTTTTATTACGTTAGTTACAAATCTAACACTGTTCCGAGAAAAACAGTTTTGAAATAAATTTCTTTGACATAATCAAATAAAATTTATACCATTAAATTTTTTAGTTATCCAATTTGAAAAAAATTTTTTTTTAATTACCATCTCGTTCATAATACTAAAAACAAATACGGTTTCTATTTATATTCCTGAAATATAATAATGCAACGTACTGTTTTTATCCAAATAATTAAAATTGCAGTTTCGCGTTTATAAATGTACATCTACAAAAATAAAAACTTCACTATATGTAATGCAAAGATTTCTTTCATACCATACCTTGCATTTTTCGCGTAGTTATGAAAAAATTCTTTCGTAAATACAAATGTAGAAGGTTCAATTTTTACAGCAGTACTCCGTAGACACCATTATAAATTATTCATGTTTCATTAATTTCAGCCCAGATTACTTTTTATATATAGTATAAACAAACATTAATATCTTCATTCGAAAGATTAAAAAAAAAAAAAAAAAAATGGCAAAAGCAAATAAGGTAAAAGATTTCTAGAAATTCTTCTAACACGAAAGGTACATTCATATTCATCGCTTTATTGGATTTACCTTTCGCAAAAAAAAAAAAAAAGTAAAACTT
Organism: Caerostris extrusa; assembly: GCA_021605095.1. Lineage (NCBI taxonomy): Eukaryota > Metazoa > Arthropoda > Arachnida > Araneae > Araneidae > Caerostris > Caerostris extrusa. The sequence goes on along the minus strand of BPLR01018260.1, from coordinate 111,934 downwards.
ATATTCCTTTCCATTCCATTTGCTACTCAAACAAAAATGGAATCCTCGTCTTTCAAATGATTATTTTTTTTTTCTAATTTCAATTTTCAGAAGGAACAAGTTCGTTTAGCGCTTAATTAAATTTTCATTCGATAATTATTCCACCCTGCAATTAACGAACAATAAATCTTCGCAGGCTTTTAAATTGGCGGTTCCAGATGTTTGCGATTCTTTATTTGGCGACGCATTGTGGGGTTCCCAAAAGCTTTTGGATCTTGTTCATTAGTGGCAATAAATTGCAGTTGTGTGCTAAGATTTCGTCATAAACCACGACTTTTTCTTGCTAGGATTTGCTGTAATTGGTGCTGCAGTTTTTCTCCTTGGGATATGGCCCTTTGACTCAATGGTTACTTATGTGTTTGTTTGTTTCCGTTTTTGACAGAAATCTTTTTATTTAATCAAACGAAACAAAGGAAATGAATATATTTTGATTAAATACGGCAAATGTTTAATGTTTGATTTCCTTCCGGAATAAAAAAAAAAATCACTTTTTCATAATTATATTAAGAGCAAATGTATCCGATGAAATAAAAAATTACATTAGGCGAAGGCAAATAAAACTTTGCAAAACCTTGCATTATTAATAAAATATATCTGCATCTTCAGGATTTTAGTATAAAAACAGAAGAATTAGATTATTAAATACAAAATTTGCTTAGTGAAGTAACTTTCAAAACGGTAATTTTATTTTTTGCAACTTTAAAATATACACGTTATGAAAAAATTTATATATAAATTAATTTTTATATTTGATTATTAATTAAATGCAATTAATTTCTGGAAAAAAATTTGCTCAGTTCCTAAACATATGAAAGAGAAAATTAATCAGGAGAAATAAAAAGATTACTGTAGGCAAATGTAAATAAATTTTTGCATAACCTTGTTTTATTAATAAAATAAAATTTTTCATCTTAATGATGAGGAATAGAAACAAATGAATTAAATTATAAAATACGAAATTTTTTTGGGGATCTAATTTTCTTTCATAACTTGAATTTTAATTCTTACAACTTAATTCTTAATATGTACACGTTAATAAAAACTAATATATCAAATTTATTTTTTATTTTTGGACATTTATTAAATAGTGGAAACTGTTATAATAGTGTATTTGTTATAATTAAGAAGTTTTTTTAAATCACACGGATTAGCAACTAATTTATATTAATTTACCAAGGAAAGAAAAATTGTTACTAATAAAAAAATAAACACTTGTAAAAATATTAATATTCAGAATTTTTCGTGCAAATATTGCTGACAATCCTAGTAAGAACAATATGATTATTTATTACATTTTATGAAAGTGGATTTCATTTGTGACAAATAAACAACAAATTTTGTAGGTCCCAAACAAAATTTAAAAAAAAATTGCTTCTCGTAATTTAAATAACACAAATAATAATATAAATTTCAAAATGCATACTTAAATTTAAATAAAACTGGTTGTTGATTCAGGACTAACTTCATAATGAATTTACTGTATACTATGTGAACTAAATGAAATATGATAAATTTTATAAAATAATAACAATTATAAATACTTTTGTTAATTAAATTAATAAAAAAATTTAATATTTGTTAAATATAAGAAATTTCTTTAAAAAAAATGGTAATTCACTCATATAGCGTTTGATGATTCTGTTGTCTCCTAACAAAAAAAAAACGCTTTTTGCCTTTAAATTATATTATTATATATTCTGCATGCATTTGATGTAAATAATAAACATTTTAATGCTGATTACATGTGAGTTTGAATAAACTAAACTATTGTGGGACTCCTTAAATTATATTATTTATATTGACCTTTTCCTTTCAAAAGTAATTAAATAAAAGTATGATAAAATTGCTTTTGGGTAAATTATATATATAATTGATATGTAAATGCGTTATAAGTATATAATAAGCATTAGACGCCAGTCTTAACTGAAAATGACACGTCTTTCTAGTTATATCGCACAAATCGCTGTCTTATCAATACGTATTTTATGTACATTTTAAAGCATATATAATTAAAATAACATGATAAATTTAACTGTTTTTATTTTATTTTAATTTTATTTTTTATTTTCATTCATTAATTTTTTTTTTTGAAAATTTATCGTGGTGTGCGTGAGTTGATAATGTTTGAAATAATGTTAATTGTAATATTTTATTCTATTACTTCGATTCTTTCCGCCCTTTTTTTTTTTTCAGTGCGTGTGCAAACTTTACATAGAAAATCTAGGTACAAAAAAAAAAAAAAAAAAATCAACATCAAATTCACACAGCATAAAATGTTTCTTGTAGTGCTATACATTATTGGTATAAAATAGCAAAGAATCAATAAAAAATTTGCCTATTTTATGCAATGTTTATTTCAATACATATAAAAATTATCCGAACTAGTGTGTTGGATACAAATGTACAGAAGACGCCTTCAATAGCATGTTATTTTTTTTTTTATTTTTGTATTTATCATTAATACACAGCAGAGCTCACGGTCAATGAAAGCTTCTGAATATTTCATGCAGCATATCTTGATTGCGTATAAGATACAGTGTTACAAACTTCCAAGTTAATGGGCCGAAACTATTAGATCAGAAATAGCACGGAGGAATATCGAATCAATACTTTACACTTTGCGCAGACCATTTCTTAGTGATCCGAAAAGCTATTTGCAAACCACCTCTCTTGAAAACGAGATCACAACGTTTCGCCCGCGAGAATTCCATCAGGGGGAACTCGCTCCCTGTCAGCGCCACCGGCAGCGATTGTGGTGGTGGTGGTGGGACTCCCATTGTGCGGGGATTTCGCGCCCACTGACAATGACTGTGACGACCTCCTCCAATATCGAGGTGCTCGTGGTGATGCAGAGAGGCGCTGCATTAAATGATGCCCCTTGTTCGAAAACGGCATTGAATAAGCATTCGGGATTGTTGGCGAAATGTTGAAAGGGGAGTTTGTAAGCCGGGACGGTAATTGAGGAGAGTCAGGTGAAATGAGGGAAGACAATACCAGTACAGTAACGCTGTGAAAAGGACTTGAAAGGTATAAAGACAAATGTTGGATTCATTCTTCGTTTTAAATATGTATTCATAGTTTAAATAGATATTATTCAATCATCCAAAGATAGTGATCATAAGCGTTATTAATGAAGCTCTAATACATAGATTCATACATATATTTAAAATTCAAAAATCAAATGCACTGTCTCATTTTTTATAAATATATATAGCTAATTAAAGTGACGTTAACGTCACTTTAATGTGAAAGTGTAGTAAAAGTGCTAATGAACAATTAGGGAATAAATAAAGTTTATTTAAGAAACGCTACATATAAAAATAGCATAGTAACAAATTCACAGAATTATAAGGGAAATTGTATTAAATGATATTCTAATCAGGATAAAGGTAATAAGGATAATGATATTCGAATCAAGATAAGGATAATAGATAATGATATTCTAAACAGGATAAATATAATAAGGATAATGATCTTCTAATCTGCAAGAAAATAGATAAAGTACTTTTTAAACATTTATATTTTTTTTTCTTATTAAAATATAATTGATTCCTGTTCTTTGTTTTCATTCAAAGCAGAAAATCTTTCGAAAAAAAATTACTGATAGTTTATTTTAAGAAAAATGCCTGCATGATAAAGGTGACAGCAGTCTGTGATCCAAAACTAATCAAATGCATAAAAATAATATTTATGAATAAATTATAAGTCATTATATGAAAAACAGCTTAAAAAATAATCTAAAAATTTTTTAAATAATTTATCAGTAAATATTTTTCTTACTTAGTACAATTTTTAATTTTATATTCATAATAAATACTGCAGATGTTTATATCTAATTATCCAGAAATACCTCTACGAAATTCCTGCATTTCTTATTAAAGAAGAGGATTCCAACTCTTCTTTTTACTTCAACAGCGGCCCAAAGAATGTAGATCAAATGAACAACATAACTCAATTATTCCGAACCAATACCAATTAGGAGTGAAAAGTCATTCATCAAACTAATATTCTGCTCTCTCTTACTGTCTTTAATTAAATTTGTCTCTTTGAAAACTAATAAGTTTAGACCCAGAAAAAAATTGTACGGCTTTTTAATAATTCTATTTGGGTACTTACGTATTAACGGTACCTTGGCACAGACTTGCAATTGCAAGAGTTTATTTATTATTTTGCAAGCGTTTTGATTTTAAATGAAGTGTTTCATATATATTTTATTATTTGGAACAAATATTTTAAGTGTAGATTGGCACCAAATCTGTAGCTTTGGCGCGTGTGCTCTTTATTGGTGCAACTGTCGCCAAGGTACCGTTAATATGTATGTACCTCTATTTGTTTATTGCTTCAATTTTATTTTATATGTTTTTTTTTTGTGCTTTTAATATACTGATAAAATATGTACTCGAAAAATTATGTAAGTGATATTGTTCAAATATTACGTACGAAAACAATTAATAAAATTTCGCTGGGAAAAAAATATTTTTTTAGTTCATGTTATTTATTGAGCTAACAAAACATTTAGCAAACAAACTAATTTAATTTTAATAGTAATGAAGTCGTAATATCAATATTGGAGTTTTCATATACGTAGTTTCATATTCGTAAAGACATGAAAGAAAATAAACTGAAATCGTTTACGAATTTCAATCTATGATATTTTATCACTTATTATATCAACGGAACTTGGATATGTAACGTAAAGTAGCACTTCAATTCTCTGGCGCTAGGTGCCATATGTTTCGGTTTCGAGCCCCGGCGGTGCCATGTATGTTTGTAGTGGTTCAAAATCCACTTTAAACCCTAGGTCTCGGTCCAATATTATTTAAGGGCGTTGGCCGTAGAGCTGACACAATACCTCGAAAAAAATCTTCTGTCTCGAAATCTGCTAGTAGGCAGATGGCTTTGGCCCACCATGGGGCTGTCGCGCAATTGAAGAAGATTGATTAGGATTGTCGCTCCCCGTACACTTTTGTGCATACTTTGGACTAATTAGACCGGATCCTAAAGCAGTCAATTGGCCATCAGGCCGTTGGATTCGAACAAGATGCCCATGGTACCGTAGTCCGAGTACTAGCCAATTAGCCATCGGTCCACCTCAACAGGGGAATGTGAAAAATATTCTATGCAAAAATTTGTCCTTCTAAGTGTTTAAACAACTTTGCTACAGATTTGATATTAATGAACTATATCATTTTGATATTATTGTCTTATTTTATGTTATCAGTTTTGAGGTTTAAAATCTCTTTACTGGTACATAAGTGAAATTGGAAACTCAGCAACAAGTGTGATGCAGTATTTAATTTGTGTATTTTAATACATCGTTTTTAATTATATTTATTTGTAAATACTATATTATTAGACTTTATTTATCATTATATTGAATATTTTACAAAATATCATGACAGATATCTATGAGATAAACTCATTACATTTTTTAAATCATTGTTATCACCTTATATGTTTTTTTAATTGGAGTGTAACAGTAAATTCTTTATACATTTTGCCATTGGTGCTCGATATATATATATAGAATGATTAAATTGTAGGAAAAAAAAATTATTCCCCTTTTTATAAATAAGGTTATTTCTTTAACAAGGTTGTTATAATTTAATATTTAAACTGTAGCTGCTCAGTTTATAAAGAAAAACAAGAAACAAAACTTTATTTTCTTGTTATTGAAATTCAAAATGAACTGTTTCATCGGGTGTATTTGTGAACTGCTTCTAAAAAACAAAAGCAATGAAGAGTTTGCAGTCGGCGGACAACTACCAACCCTAACGAATTCTTCAGAAGCACTGCTTTCGATGCTTGTTGATCAAGAGAGAGAATCCACGTGTCCCAGACATCTGGTCGTTAGAGGGAAAGAAATCTCTGTTTGTCGAACTGGGTAAACAGATGTCGTCGGGAATACGTCGGCTGTCTCTTGTTGACTCGTCCTGATTTCTGTGGTCAAGGGAAGAAATGGCTCCTCGTTGACTGAGAACGAATAATTCAGAACATTCGAACCGAAGGACTCCTTTTTGTCTTGTTTGAGGAGGATTCTTTGTCGAAAAAACATCTGGGGTACTCTTCTTGCCTTGCGACTGGAGGAAAGCAGGACATGGATGATTCAGCATCGAAAAAAAATAGTTTTCATATTCATTTTCTTATAATGTATGGTTAGTGTGCCCGAGGAATAATTAATGCCTTCTTCGGGATGAGTTCTGATTTCGAAGTGTTTAAGTAAATGGAGACAAGTAAGAATTGTGATATTTACATAGTAATAATTCAGTAGGTGTTCTTCACAAAAATTATTTTTATTTGTTATTGCGTGTATTGAATATATTATAAAAAATTTCTGTAAAATATAGAACTTGCTTTCCAATGAATCCACAAACATTTTAAAGAATGAAGACTTTGAATTTTCAAGTACATGATTTTGAAATATGCAAACAATTAAGCATAATGATGTCCTAATATGTTTTAATAATAATGCTTAAATATGTGTTGTATTACGTATATTGAGACCAAAAAACAGAAATGCTTGAGAAAATCTAAATTTTGTTGTTTCTATTATATAAGTTCTTCTTCAATGGCGCAACAGTCCCATGGTAGGCCAAGGCCGACTGTCTGCAGGCATATTCAATCAGACAAGCTACTTCAAAATCATATTTTTTTATAAGTTAAAATAAAATATTCATCTGAATTTCATATATATACATATTTATATTTTTCGTAACTTGCAGTTTTTTACATTACATATTAGACAATTGTTTTCGTTAATTTTCGAAAGATCTAAATTCAGTATTTATATACTTTATTCTTAATTATATATTATGAAGCATGAATTTTAATTTATTCTAGTCACGTAGAGGTTCTTTCGAATACTTTCCAAAGATTTATAATTTGATTCAAGACTGCAAGAATTTATGATAATAAAAATAAATATTTTCCCATAAGGGAACAATGTACTGCTTCACTTACATGAGGAAATCCATCCTATTGCGGATAACAAAATATGAACCAAGCCACACACAAAAATACTAAGTTCGTCTCATCTTCTCGTCTCTTCAGTCTGAATTCCTCCAGATTGAACAGTTTTTCCAATTTTGGAAAGGCTCTTTGGAAATGGTGCAGAAGCAGCAACTAAATTTCGCCCCGGAGGAATTTCTTTCAGCAATCCAGATTTCCTTTTTATTTTTTAAAAAAAAGTGAAGGTGAAGTTTCCGTAGAACCTCCAGAGGATGCGATATCGCTTTGAAGCCTTACTAAACGGATTTATTGGAATTATGCCAAGAGAATGAATAATGGTTAAGAAGGAACTCTTCTAGTTTTATATAAAACTGCGCCTGTAAAATAAACAAGATCTGTAGAGGTCGAGCGAGAAGGGTTTCCTCCAAATGGAGCAAGAAAAAAAAGGAAAGAAAACATGTTTGCTGAATTTTCAGCGTCGGTCTCACAAAGATAAAAAAAAAAAAAAAAAGGACTCTTAAGCTCAGTTTTCTAAATTACTTAATTATAAAGTATAAAGAAGTGGGGAATTTTACAGAATTTTACAACAAACGCTTTGAGTTTTGTGGAACAGAACTGTTGATCTGGATTGTGAAATTAAAAAAAAAAACAAAGGCAAAAAAAAAATAAATAAAAAAATTGGAAATGTGGTTTAGTGGAAAAAAGTCTATTTTTCTTATTTTTGTGAGAAATATATTCAGGGTAGTTTAAATTAAGAAATATACATTAAAAAGTTTTTAAAGATATTTATTTACAGCATTTCAACTAAACATGATATTTTTCGATTATTCTGCGTTGGCTCGCTTTTTATATATAATTCTACTATAGATGTCACTGAAAACTTGCTAAACGGCGGCCCTGATTTGGATGAAATTTTGTGTGTGTGTTTGAGTGGGTCAATGGATGGCTTAGATTCATAATTGGACAAGGTTGTTGGCACTGCAATTTGGGTTCTTCTGTACGTGTGTTTGTCAAAGAATTCTTCCTAAATGGCTTGACTGATTTTGATAGAAAATTTTGTGTGAATTTGACAAACCCAGATAAATTTTTTTTTATGCTATCCTTTTTTTTTTTTAAGTCGCCACCATACAGTGATTCTGCAGTTTATCAACTTCTATACCAGTGATAGGTTGAACCAATGACTATAAAAATTGGTAATAATATGTATTCCAGTATGGAAAATAAGTTCGCTATTCACTTTTTTGTTACTTTGCCACCATATGGTGCTGCAGCATTTAATCTCATATGCCAGTCAGACGATATCCATGAAAATTAGTATGCATATATAATGGTAAGTGGAGAATATATTAGCGATATTTGATTTTATACAATGCATTTTTTTTTCAGCAGAACAACGTATGTCAGGTTCTGCTGGTATATATATGATATACTATTTTTGATGTGCTGATATATATATATATATATATATATAAAACTAAATCAGCAGGGCAAAAATTGTTGATAAATATGCTTCTTTATAAAATATCTAATAGAGAGTGATATTTCGGAGAGAAAAAAATCCATCCAATATATGGCATTGGAAAAATTACGTAATTTTTCAAAAGTTTCCTATTTGCCCTTAATAACATTTTATGAATTTATTTAAAAATTTCTTTTACGTTAAGTCTTTAAAGCATTTTGTATAAAATTATGAAAAACTGGTTTGAATCACCCTCATATTAAATTCTAAATGATCTTTCATATTTATTTTGAAAGCGGAAATAATAAATATATTTAAAAAAATAATATATGCAATTTGATTGTAATGCAACGCATTCAATGACAATATATTTAAAAAAATTCATGCTAAAATACAAAAACCCTTTTGGTAATAAATTGAACTATTTTATTACATTAGTAACAAATCTGATACTGGTTTCTGAGAAACTGCTTTAAAATATTTTTCTTTCCTATCTTTGATAAATAAAATTTATACCATTAAAATTTTTTAGTTATCCAATATGAAAAGATTCTTTTAAAATATTGCTGTCTCGTTCTTGATACTAAAATAAATAGAGTGTCTACTAATATTTCTGGAATTTAATAATATAACATATTGGTTTTTATTCAAATAATCAACATTCCAGTTTCAACTTAATAAATGTTTTTTCTTCAAAAATAAAAATCTTTACTATGTGTATTGCAAGATTTCTCTTCATACCATACCATTCATTTTTTGCATAGTTATGAACAAATTTTTTTGTATGTGTCTACTCTTTAAAATTCTTTTGTTGTATGTCAATACAAATGTAGAAGGTTAAATTTTTACAGTATTACTCCTTAAACACCATTATAAATTATTCATGTCTCATTACTTTCAACCCAGATTACTTTTCATACATAGTATAAACAAACAGTAATATCTCCATGAGAAAGATTAAAAAAAAAAAAAAAAGGAAAAAGCAAATAAGGTAAAGAGATTTTTAGAAAATTCTTCCAACTCGAACGGTACATTCATATTCATCACTTTACTGAATTTACCATTTCCAAACAAAAGTAAAACTTATATTCCACTCAATTCCATTCCATTCCATTTGCTACTGAAACAAAAAATGGAATCTTTGTCTTTCAAGTGGATTGTTTTTCTAATTTCCATTTTCGGAAGGAACAAGTTCGTTTAGCGCTTAATTAAATTTTCATTCGATAATTATTCCACCCTGCAGTCAACGAACAGTAAATCCTCGCAGGCTTTTAAATTGGCGGTTCCAGATGTTTGAGATTTTTATTTGGCGACGCATTACGGGGTACAGAGTCGCATAAAAGCTTTTGGATCTTGTTCATTAGTGGCAGTAAATTGCAGTTGTGTGTTTAGGATCTTGTCATAAACCTCGACTTTTTCTTGCTAGGATTTGCTGTAATTGGTACATCAGTTTTTCTAATTGGGGCATGGTCTTTTGAGTCAATACTAACTTTTTTTGTTGTTTTGTTCTGTTTTTGATAAAGGTTTTTTTTTTTTTGTTAATCAAACGAAACAAAATAAATGAATATATTTTGATGAAATATGGCAAATGTTATATGCATATGTTTTTCAGGCAAAAAAATCACCCAGTTCCTAATTATATTAAGCGAAAAGCAATCAGGTAAAATAAAAGATTACATTGGGTAAAGGTAAATAAAATTTTTCAAAACCTTGTATTATTAATAAAATATATTTTCATCTGAATGATTAGGGATAGAAAAACAGGAATTAGAGTATTAAATACAAAATTTGCTTAGTGATGTAACTTTCATAACTTCAATTTTAATTTTTCAACATTATTATATACACGTTATCAACAAGCTAATATATCAAATTTATTTTTATTTTTGCATATTAACTAAATATAGGAAATTTGTTGAAAATATTAATTTATTATAACTAAGAAGTGTTTTTTTTTTTTTTTTTTTTTTTTTTTTTCAAATCTCACGGATTATCAACTAAATTATGTTAATTTATGAAGGAAAAATTGTTGCTATTAAAATATAAGCTCTTGAAAAAATATTAACATTCAAAGATATTTGAGAAAATACTACTAAGAATCCTAGAGTGAAGAATATGATTATTTAATAAATTCTATGTAAGTGGATAATTCCTTATGTTAAACAAGCTACAAATTTATGTTCTTTTGAATGAAGTGAATTTTTTCCCTTCTCTGATAGGCATATTAATAAATGTTTTCACATACATTTTCTCATTTTTTCCAAATGTTTCTTTCCTATAAAGGTTCCTATATATTTTCCCTATGTCCTATCCCAAAACTAGTGACTTGAATGTTAATGTGCAGAAGAAGTCCTCAATAACATGTTTTTTCTTTCTTTTCTATTTATTATTAATACACAGCAGATCTCAGAGCCAATGAAAACTTCTGAATATATAATGCAGCTTTTCTTGATTGCGTATCACATAGAGTGATATAAACTTCCCAGCTAATGACACGAAAATACTTGATCAGAAATAGCACCGAGGAATATCGAATCAATACTTTACACTTTGCACAGGCAATTTCTCGGTAATCCGAAAAGCTATTTGCAGACCCCATCTCTCGAAAACGAGATCACAACATGTCGCGCGAAAATTCCATCATTGGGGAACTCGTTCCCTGTCAGCGCCACTGGCAGCGACTGTGGTGGTGGTGTGGGGCTCCAATTATGCGGCGGGGATTTCCAGAGATTGACAATCCCTGTGACTTCCTCCTCCAACATCGAGATGATCGTGGTGATACAAAGAGGCACTGCGCGGGTCGCTCGCAATGACGCCCCTCATTCGGGAACAGCACTGAATAGGCATTTCAGGATTGTTAGTGAGGGTGGAGAGAGGAGTTTCTGAGCCGGGACGGTCATTAAAGGAGAGTCAGGCGAAATGCGAGTCAATGCCAGTGCTGTAAAGCGGTAAAAAGGGACTTGAAAAATATAAATGCGAGGCGTTTTAAATATTTACTCATAATTTAAATAGATATTATTCATTCCTCCGAAGATAAGAGATTTTAAACAAGATTCATGAAACTCTAGTGCATAGATCCTTACTTATAGTTGAAATTCAAATATCAAATAAATTGTCTCTTTATACACAGTCCAGTCACTTTAATGTGACCACCTGTTTCCAGAATATTCTGTATATTCTGGATTTGGAGTGTGGTATTAAGTGGTATTTAAGTTGTATTAAGTGGAATTCTTTAGATTCCACTGCAATGTGCTGCCACCTGCCTTTTGTGATTGGTTATTTCACATTGATGTCGAAAGTAGGTGGTGGTCACATTTAGTGTGACTGGACTGTGTGTATATATATGTGTCTAATTAAACAAGATAATGATATCTTGGAAGTGTCATGGTAATGAACAATTAGGGGATAAATAGAATTTGTTCCAGAGAAGTCACATATGAAAAAGCACTGTAACAAATTCAAAGAATTAGAAAGGAAATTGTATTAAATGATATTCTAATCAGGATAAGGATAATAGATGATAATATTCTAATCAGGATAAGGATAATCGATAATGATATTCTAAGCAGGATAAAGATAATAAGGATAATGATCTTCTATTCTGCAAGAAAATAGATAAAAAGTACTTTTTATATATTTATAAGTTTTACTTTTTCAACATATTATTGATTCTGTTCCCTGTCTTCATCAAAAGCAGAAAATCTTTAAAAAAAATTGATAATATTTTTTTACAGAAAAATGCATGATAAAGCTAACAGCAGTATGTGATCCAAAATTAATTAAATGCATAAAGATAATATTGATGAATCTACTATATATAATTCCCGTGTCACGATGTTTGTTCGCGATGAACTCGAAACTAACCATCCGATTTTAACTTCTTTTTTTTTTTTTAAATCTGTGTTTTTGTTTCCAACTTGAGACATAGGATAGTTTTTATTCAGATTTTGTTTGTATTTAAATGCAAAATCGGTTAAAATCTAGCATTGAGGAAGTCGCCAATCTTGCAACCCTGAATTTTCGCCAATTTTCCGCCAATTTCTTTTAGGGTTGCAATACTGGATCGTAGCTTCATTTTTTAGAACAATATAATGACTATTTTTTTAGATGGCGCCGTGTCTCGAACTACATAACCGTAAAATTCTCATGTTCTGAATAAAGTGTTTTATGTTCTACTTTATTTTGTGAAAATTATATTGTATGAAATTTATATTATTTCTATGCAAGAAATAAATCAAATGTATGTAAGTATTACCTGATTTGATTATCAAAATTTTTTTTTATTTTCTAAGTTAATTTGAATTGGAATAAAATAATGAAAAGTTGTGAATCAAAACATTGATTTTCTATCTTAAAGTTTGTCAACATGGTTGTATTTGATTAAGAATTCTAAAATAAAATGTGATCTACAAGATAATATAATATAGACAATATAATTTTAATTGAAAAGTGTGAAAATAAGTAAACTCTGCAATTATTTGATATAATGATAACATTAAAATTTTATAAAAGGTATTATAATAGTTGCAAGTTGAAAATCAAGGATATTTTATTTTAAAAACTTTTGTTATTTGGAAAACAAAGAATTTGAGTTATAAATTTGAGGGATTTAAATGTTGTCGAAAAAAATTGATAAATGGTACTTTTAAATTGGAAGTTATTTAAAGAAAACAAAACAACTAAATAAGTGTGTATATTTAATAAAGGTGAATTTAAAGCTCAATAACATTTTTATGTATGTACATTTGTTTTTATTTACATTTAAAAGTTGGTTTTAATTATTTCTTATTTGAATTTTTATGCATTTTGTATTCATTCAAAACATCATAATAAAAATATTTCTGTTCTAAATGCTTTGAAACTTCATGTAAAAGTTTTCTTTTAAATGTATGAAAGGAATAGAACATGGAAATTAACCCTAAATTCATAAATTATTTTTATTTTAGTTTTTAAACTAAGAATTTTTTGTAAATTTGTATTTGTGTCGACAAACTTTAAGCATACAAAAAATGTATAAATAATTGAGATATAAATTTGAAAACAGTATATTACCCACATAAGGATATTCCCAGCATAAAAATACTTGCAAAGGAAAAAACTATTCATGTTTTATTTATTTTTGAATTATAAAGTTTTTGCAACAATATCACATTTTTACAATGTTTATTCATATTTTAAAGAATAAATTGTATAAAAAATAGTTAAAGTTGATATTTTTATGTGAAATTCAAAGGTTTTGAATATATTTAATCAAAACACTTGCAAAAAGGCTAAATATTTAAAATTCAGGTCATTTCATATTAAAAAGCCTTTGCAAATAGCTGGAAGTTGTAAAAAAAAATTTTGTCGAGAAAATTTTAACTTTTTCAAAACAAAGCTCAGAAAATATTTACAGTTATAAGGAAAAATAAAACTATATTTTTTAATAAATAAGACAATGAACTTGATAATTCAATGGCATTTTAATATATTTACAACATTTTGAAATGTAATATATCTAATTAAAAGTTGTTTTTAGCTTTTTTTCAGAATGAATTTTTATGCTTTTTGTTTTCATGTGAAACACCATAACACAAATAATTTTTGATCAAATGCTACAAAACTTTGTATTTATGTTTTTCATAAATATTTACAGGGAATAGACCTCTGAAATGATTATAGCTACATAAATATTTTTTATTTTAATTGTTAAACTTGGAATTACATGCAAATTTTCGAAGAATTTTGTGTCGACAGCATTTAAACTAGCACAAAATAATAAATAATAAAGATATAAATTTACCAGAGGTCTATCCCCTGTAAAATTTAGTACAAACAAATACAAACTTAGAAATTTAAAAAATATTGATTTGTTTTCAGGTTTTGTAATAGTATCAATTTTTGGCCATTTTTACCCTTATTTTAGCATATAAAAATTTAAAAAAAATAATAATGAAATTTTTTTATGTGAAATCATTTCTTTTTGGATACATTCAATCCAAAAATGTGTACAAAAGATAAAAAATTTCAAAAAATTCCTTCGAAGGTGTTCGTGTACCTTAAACGATCATTTGTATTTTATTGTGCATTTTTTAAAGTCTTTTCTTATTATATCCCGATTTTATTCTGATTGTATTGTATTTTTCAATTATCATTTTCAGTAAAAGACCACCAAAAAAATCTAACCTCGGAATCTGTGTTTCTCCCATGGGCAGCTGTATGTTGCATGCTCATGTGTTCGAAAACCATCAATTTATTTATTTTGACGAAAGACAGACTAACAAGAAATATTGTTCATCGCTTAGTTCTTAGTCAAATGAAAGTAATGATTATTAAAAATTAAATTACGTAAAATAATTATAAAACAGTCTTAAAAATCAACATTATCTACCTCGTTCATTAAATTAATAAAAATTAAACATTTTCTATTCGTTGAAGCTTAATTTGATCTTTTCATCATTCTTTACCAATCACTTCCTTAACAATACCAATTATAGTATCTAATAATTGAACGAAATACAAGAAAGCCACAGCAACGCGTGGCCGGGTCTTCTAGTAAATTATGAGTCGTTATATGAAAAACAGCTTAAAAAAATAATCTCAAACATTTTGAAATAGTTCATCAGTAAATATTTTTTTTAACTAACACATTTCTTAATTATGCATTCATAATAATACTGCAGTTGTTTATGTCCTAATTGTTCAGAAATACCTCGACGAAATTCCTGCGTTTCTTATTAAAGAAGAGCATTTCGACGCGTCTTTTTACTTCAACAGCGGCGCAAAAGAATGCAGATCAAATGAACAACAAAACTCAATTATTTCGGACCCATACCAATTAGGGTGAAAAAGTCATTCATCAAACAAATATTCTTTTCTCTCTCACTTTCTTTAATTAAATTCATCCCTTTGTTATCAAAACTAATAAGTTTAGGTCGGGAAAAAAATTTTTTACGTTGAATGCCATTTTAATAATTCTATTTGTTTTACTGCTGTAATCTAGAAGCATTTCATATGTTTGTACTTTTAATATAATGATAAAATATGTACTCGAAAAATTTTGCAAGGAATGTTATTCAGATATTACATATGAAAACAATTATTAAAATCTCGCTGGGGAAATTTTTTTTTAGTTTGTGTTATTGATTTAACAAAATAATTAGCAAGCAGACAAATTTTATTTCAATAATAATGAAGTTTTAATATCAATAGTGGAGTTCTCATAAAAGGACATGAAAGAAAATAAACTGAAATCATATACGAATTTCAGTTTATGATATTTTATCACTTATTATATAAATGGAACTTGGATATATAATGTAAAGTAGCAATTTAATTTTCTGGCTCTCGGTGCCATATGTTTCGGATTCGAGCACCGGAGGTTCCATGGATTCTATTGTTCTCCAGTGGTTCGGAATCCCCTTTTTACCATATGTAACGGTCTAATCATGATTCCATTAAATTAAATTAACAAGCAACATTAGCTCGAAAATAGTAGTCTCTATTCCACAAAGCACATGAATACTTGTCCATATCGCGTTTAGGCTAATTACATTTGTAAAGAAATATGTCAATTAAACTAATCAAAACAATTAGTTATGCCTTGTTTTTAGATTATATTCGTTATCCCTAAATTAGTTGGTTCTGTCGTTTTCCGAATTCTGTCTTTATGTCACTTGTAATGAATTAGCAATGATTTATGTTGGATAATTTTCTGACATATAAATACAGACACAAAAGCGTAATACATTGAAACTAAATGCTCTTTCAAAATGCGAATGGTTAGGTTTGTCGCTCTATCTGTCATTTGTCATTTTGCTAATTAGACAGAGACCCACTATTTAACTGGAATTCTGAACAATTCATAACCACCCATGCCTGCCAGGATTCAGAAGCTCATGGTACCAAAGGCCAGTGAGCAAGCCAATTGTCCATTAGGGCGCCTCAAAAAAGTGGCATGTGCGAAAAATATACCGTGCAAAAACTAACCCAACCAACAATTGTTTAAACAACATCGCTACAGATCTGATACTAATAAACCACATTATTCTTAAAACTACAATCTTATTTTATGTTATCAGTTTTTATATTTAAAGTCTCTCGAACCTTTTTCTTAAACTCTGCTACTTAATTATTTTAATTTGTTTTTATGTGGTTATAAATTAAATATAAGTAAAAAAATAAATAAATAAAAACCATTCCTCATTTTGTTAGATTACTTCAAAACTTTATATGTCTCTTTCCGTTAATTCCTTATATATATATATATATATATATATGGGCAGGTGACGTATTAGTCTTTATCTGCTTTTTTTTTTCAATGTATTATATCATAACTTCAAAGGACTCCAACTCAAGATAGAAGTTAGCGGCTGCTTCATACCAACACAAATCGTCGTCGTGTTTAAAGTCTCTTTACTGATAATATGAGAAATTGGAAACTCAGTAAAAAAAGTAAGAGAAATTATAGTGTTTTAATATTTTATCTTTAATTAAACTTATTTGCAATTACTGTATTGAATCATTATATTGAATTTCTTAGAAATATCATGACAAATAATCATGAAATAAACTTATATTATTTTTAAAAAATTATTGCAAACACCTTAAATTTTTAAATGGGGTATAGTAATAAATTCGGTATATATTTTGATATTAGTGATGAATACATATAGAATGGAAAAATTGCAGCAAAAAATAATAATTTTTCCCTTTTTTCATAAAAAATTTTTTTTTCTAAAAAAAAGTTGCTATAATTTTAGTATTAAAACGGCAGTTCCATAATTTAAAAAGAAAAAAAAAATAAGGAAAAAAAAACTTTATTTTCTTGTTATTGAAATTCAAAATCATCTCTTTCATCGGGCATATTTCTGAATTGCTTCTGAGAAGAAAAAAAAAAAAAATCAAAGTAGAATTTGGAGTTGGCGGACGACTTCCAACCTTAACGAATCCTCAGAAGGCACTGCTTTTGCTGCTTGTTGATCGAGAGAGAGAATCCACGTGTCGCAGACATCAGGTTGTTGGAGGAAAGAGATCTCTGTTTGTCGAACTGGACAAACAGATGTCGTCGAGAATACATAGGTTGTCTCTTGTTGACTCGTCCTGATTTCTGTGGTCAAGGGAACAAATGGCTCTTCTTCGACTGAGAACGAATAATTCAGAACATTCGAACCGAACGAATCCTTTTTTTTTTACGCCTTGTTTGAGGAGGATTCTTTGTCGAAAAAAACTTCTGGGACACTCTTCGTGCCTTCGGACTGGAGGAAAGCAGGACATCGATGATTCAGAATCGAAAGATTGTTTTTATTCACTGTTTTAGAATGTATAGTTAGTTTGCCCGAGGAATAGTTGATGCTATATGACGAGGAATGTGTACTGATTTCGATGGGCTAAAATAAATGGAGAGAATTAAAAATTTTGATATTTACATGGTAATAATTCAGTAGGTGCCCTTCAGAAAAAATTATTTATATTTGTTATTGCGTGTATTGAATATATCATAAGAGAGTTTTCTGTAAAAATATGATTTGCTTTCCAATGAATCCACAAACATTTTAAAGAATGAAGCCTTTGAATTTTCAAGTACATGGTTTTGAAATATGCAATCAGTTTGATACAAAAGCATAATGATGATGTATTTTAATGTGTTTTTATAATATGTTTTAATAATAATGGCGAATTATGCATTATATTACGCATATTGGGAACATAAAACAGAAATGCGTGAGAAAATCAAATTTTGTTGCTCCTATCGCATATCTTCTTCTTCAATGGCGCAATAGTCCCATGGTGGGATAAGACCGTCTGTCTACAGGCAGATTCAATGAGACAAGCTACTTCAAAATCATAACTATTTTTTATAGGTTAGAATAAAATATTCATCTGAATTATATATATATATATATATTCGTAACTTACAGTTTTTACTTTACATATTATCCATGCATCATGCTTTATTGTATTATGGTATTTTTAGTGATTAGTTTCAATCTTTTATTTTTAATTAATTTTCGCAGTGTCTGACAAGCTACTTCAAAATCATAAATATATTTATGTGTTCAATTAGAGTATTCATCTGAGTGTAATACAAAATTATTTCGAAACATCAGCTACTTTACATATTAGGCAATTGTTTTCGTTAATTTTCAAAAGATCTAGACTCAGCTTTTAAATATTTTCTTATATTAATTATATATTATGAAGCTTGAATTTTAATTTATTCTAGTCACGTGGAGATTCTTTCGCGAACACCTTCCAAAGATTTATAATTTGGTTCAAGACTGCAAGATTTTATGATAATAAAAAATAAATATTTTCCCATAGGGGAACAATGCACTGTTTCACTTACACGGAGAAAATATGAACTAAGCCAGACAAAAAAACTAAGTTCGTCTTATCTTCTTGCATGAGCATAACTGGTCTGAATTCCTCTGGATTGAACAGTTTTTCCAATTCTGGAAAGGCTCTTTGAAAATGGTGCAGATGCAGCAACTGGATTTCACCCGAGGAATTTCTTTCTGCAATCCAGATTCCCCCATCCCCTTTTTTTTGAAAGAAAAAAAAAGTGAAAGCGAGACACCACCAGAGGATGCAATATCGCTTTGAAGCCTTACTAAACGGATTTATTGGAATTATGCCGAGAGAATGAAGAATGGTTAAAAAGGAACTCTTCTAGTTCTATATAAAACTGCGCCCGCAAAATAAACAAGATTAGTGGAGTTCGAGCTAGAAGAGTTTCCTCAAAAGGACAAAAAAAAAAAAAAAAAAAAAAAAAAAAAAAAAAAAGGGGGAAGAAAGGTGGTTGCTGAAATTTTAGCGTTGGATGAAAATAAAAAAAAGGATTCTTCATTTCAGCTTTCTAAATTACTTGTTTCGAAATTAAGTCGTAAACACTGTAACGTATAAAGAAGAGGGGAAACATTTTTATAACAAACGCTTTGAGTTTTGTAGAACAGAACTGTTGATCTGGAGTGTAAAATTAAAAATAGAGCCATAAATAATTGGAAGTGGGGGTTTGCTTCTGAGAAATATATGCAAGGTATTTTTAAATTAAGAAATATACATTAAAAAGCTTTTAAATTGATATTTATTTACAGCATTTCAACTAAACATGATATTTTTTAATTATTCTGCGCTGGCTCGCTTTATATATATAATTCTTCTATAGATGTGTTTGACACTGAACTCCTCCTAAGCGGCTGGACCGATTTGGATGGAATTTTGTGTGTGTGTTTGAGTAGGTCAATGGATGGTTTAGATTCACAATTGGACAAGGTAGGTGACACTGCAATCGGGTTCTTTGTACGTGTGTTTGTCACTGAATTCTTGATAAATGGCTTGACTGATTTTGATGAAAATTTCTTGTGTGTGTTTGCGTCGCTGGATGGTTTAGATTCCCAGTTGGCCCAGTATATAGCACGACAATCGAGTTCTTTTTACATGTATTTGTCACTGAACTCCTACTAAACGGTTTGACCGATTTTGATAAAATATTTTTATGTGAATTTGGCAAACACGAATAAATATTTTATGCTATCACTTTTGTTTGTAAGCCGCCACCACAAAGTGGTGTTGCAGTATATCAACTTCTATATCAGTGATAGCGTTGAACCAATGGCTATGAAAATTGATAATAATATGTATTCCAATATGGAAATAGGTTCACTCTATCCACTTTTTGTTACTTGCCACCATATGGTGCTGCAACATTTATTCTCATAAGCCATTCAAATGATATCCATGAAAATTAGTATGCACATATATAGAAAAGGGGGAGAGTATATTTGTGATATTTGATTTTATACAATGCATTTTTTTCAGCAGGACAACGTATACCAGGTTCTGCTAGTAGTTATTTTTTATAATATCTGTTGTTTGGTAAACTTGGCATTGAAATAATACATATATATTACGAAAAGATACATTTTTTGAAGAGACATAAAATGTTTGTGATGAATGGCAAATTTTCTGACAAAAAAAATCCCAGAATTATTGATTAGAAGAAAATTAAACAATTCATTTATACTATATTGAGTCATCGAAAATTTCAGCAAAGTCTTCACTACAAATATTTGCCAATAAATAATAGCTTTCATTTCCTTAATTAAAATATTTTTAATAAGAATATTTGTCGCAACCCACAATTATCAAAAGATTAGTCCCATGAAATTATGCCATTTTTATTTTTTAAACAAAGGTATTTTTAATGAATAGCTATGTCTTTCAAGGAAAAATAAACAAATGACTTTTCTAAATGAATATTTTTCGAAATAAGATCTAGAATAAATGTTACTTCGCATTAGTCAACATGAAAAACAATTTTTTAAACAAAATATTAGCAAAAAGAGCTTTTATGAATAATTTATTTCTCCAAAGACGACGAAGAAATACGAAAAAAAAGACCGTTATACCTACGACTGTTACAACTCGCAAAGAAACGAGATGTTTTCTGTATTTTCATATGGAAACTATTTTATTCTATTTGAGCAGTTTGTGTGAATTTGAATTTGCTCTTCGCAAATGATACTATTTCAACTTCCTTGTTTGTTTTTTTCGCGTTTTTCTTTTCTTATTTTTTTTTTTTTTTTTTTTTAATTAGGCTTTTCAAGAAAACGCTACCAGATTATTTCATTTAAATATTCCAGCATAATATATTCGAAAATATGTTAAATTAAAAATACAGCAAGTAAGAAATCTTGTGCTGGAAAACTTTGGCATTAGAAAGCAGAGGAATCCAATGAGAAAAATTTATTCAGCATGAACTTAGCGCAAAAGAAATGCTTTGTAGTTAGTTACCTAAGATGAAAAAAAAATATTTTTAAACTTTTCGAATTTGTTTAAAAAAATTCTGCTTTTCTGATTTAGTATGTCATGCATTCATTCTCATACGAATATTTCTTTTGTGATGTTGTTATTTCTTTTTAAATAATCGTTAATCTTACTAATTTTCATAAACTAATATTACATCCTCTGTTCAAAAATTAAATATACACTGAACAATGCCTGACAAATTTTTGAGTCCACTTGTTATATATATACAAGTAAACTATTTTGATGCGCTGATATATATATATATATATATATACATATACTATATCAGCACAGCAAAAATTGTTGACATGCCTCTCTCTCCATCAACTATCCAATGGATATTTGATACAGAGACAATCCAATTAATTTGATACGTAATTTTACAAACATTTCCTATTTGAATAACATTTTATGACATTATTTAAAAATTACTTTTTATGCTAAGCCTTAAAGGCATATTATATAAAATTATGAAAACTGGTTTGAATCACCCTCATAATAAACTCATTATGTTCTTCCATATTTATTTTGAAAGAGAAAATAATAAATATATTTCAAAAAATCATATATGCAATTTAATTGTAATGCAACGCATTCAAAGACAATATATTTTTAAAAATGCATGCTAAAATACAAAAATTTTGGTATTATATTGAATATTTTATTACACTAGTTACAAATCTAATACTGATTTCTGAGAAACTGTTTTAAAATATTTTTCTTTTGATTGATTTTATTTTTTTTTGATAAATAAAATTTATACCAGTAAAATTTTTTTAGTTATCCAATTAAAAATTTTTTTTTTAAACATTACTGTCCCGTTTTTAATACTAAAATAAATATTGTATCTACTTATATTTCTGCAATTTAGCAATATAACATATTGGTTTTAATTCAAATAATCAACATTCCAGTTTCGAGTTTATAAATGTTCATCTTCAAAAATAAAATCTTTACTGTATGTAATACAAAAATTTCTTTTCATACCATACCTTGCATTTTTCGCATAGTTATGAATAAATTCGTCCGTCAATACATATGTAGAAGGTTAAATTTTTACAGCAGTATTCCGTAGACACCATTATGAATTATTCATATCTCATTACTTGCAACCCAGATTCCTTTTTATACATAGTGTAAACAAACATTAATATCTCTATGCGAAAGATTAAAAGAAAAAAAGGCAAAAAGCAAATAAGGTAAAAAAGATCATATTCATCACTTTATTGGATTTACCTTCTCCAAAATAATAAAAAATTATATTCCATTCCATTCCATTTGCTAGCCAAACAAAAATGGAACCTTTGTCTTTCAAATGATTATTCTTTTTCTAATTTCAATTTTCAGAAGGAACAAGTTCGTTTAACGCTTAATTAATTTTTCATTCGATAATTATTCCACCCCTGCAGTTAACGAACAATAAATCCTCGCAGGCTTTTAAATTGGCGGTTCCAGATGGCAGCGATTCTTTATTTGGCGACCATTATGCTGGGGGACACAGTCGCCCATTCAAAAATCTTGTGACGTCGTTCATTAGTGGCAATAAATTGCAGTTGTGTGCGGTGATTGTCATAAACCATGACTTTTCGCTTTAAACCCTTTTAAAAACACCATTGTGTTATACATCATTCGAGATTGAATAGTAAATGAATTCAATAAAAATTTTGCATAGCTTATGCAGTGTTTCTTTTCATACATATAAGAAGTACCCAATACAAGGACATGAATGCAAATGTAAAAGGACCCTCAATAGCATGTTTGGCAGTGAAAAATCCTTGTTCACACATTGCTTACCACAATTACGGTCTCGTTGATAATACTAAAATACATATGATGTTAATTATATTTTGAAATATTATAAGGTAACATACTCTTTTTATTCAAATAAACAACATTGCAGTTTTGAGTTTATAAATGTTTATCTTCAAAAATAAAATCTTTACAATACGTATTACAAGATTTCTTTTCATAGCATACCATGCATTTTTCGCATAGTTATGAAAAAATTCTTTAACAGAATGGCAGAGGGTTGAATTTTTACAGCATTACTCCGTAGACGGTATTATAAATTATTCATGCCTCATTACTTTTAGCCCAGATTCCTTTTTACACATAGTATAAACAAACATTAATATCTCTATGGGAAAGATTAAAAAAAAAGGCAAAAAGCAAATAGGGTAAAAGATTTCTAGAAATTCTTCTAATTCGGAAGAGTACATTCATATTCATCACATTATTGATTTACCTTTTCCAGAAAAGTAAAAACTTATATTCCACTCAATTCCATTCCATTCCATTTGCTACTGAAACAAAAACGGAATCTTTGTCTTTCAAATGATTTTTTTTCTAATTTCAATTTTCGGAAGGGCCAAGTTCGTTTAGCGCTTAATTAAATTTTCATTCGACAATTATTCCACCCTGCAGTTAATGAACAATAAATCCTCGCAGGCTTTAAATTGGCGGTTCCAGCTGTTTGCGATTCTTTATTTGGCGACGCATTACGGGTACACAGTCGCCCAAAAGCTTTTGGTTCTTGTTCATTAGTGGTAATTAATTACAGTTGTGTGCGAGGATTATCTCATAAACTAGGGGTTTTTTGCTAGGATTTGCTGTAATTGGTGCTGCAGTTTTTCTCCTTGGGGTATGGCCTTTTGACTCAATGCTTTACTTTTGTGTTTGTTTGGTTCCGTTTTTAAAAGAAGTGTTTTTTGTTTAAACAACCAAACAAAAGAAATGAATATATATTTTGTAGAAAGAAGAAAATTGTTACTAATACAAAATAAGCACTCAGAGTAGTATTAACATTCAAAGTGTTTCGAGAAAAATATTGCTAATAATCCTAGTAAGAGCAATATGATTACTTATGAAATTATTCTATGTAAATAGAAAATCCCTTATTTTAAGCAACTGACAAATTTTGCATGCTGTTTTCAATGAACGTAAAATCTTCTCTGAAATTATAGTAATAAATATTGTTAACATACACCCAAAGAAAATCTTTTAAAAATTACTTCTTATAATATAAATGACACAAATAATAATCTAAATTTCAAAATGGATCCTAAAATTCGATTGAAACTGGTTGTTACCACTAACTTCATAATGAATTTTCTATGTATTATTTGAATTAAATAAATTATTCATAAATTTTACGGTATTACAACACTTATATTATTTTTTAAATTTGATGAATAAATAAATTTGTAGTATTTGTTAAATATAGGAATTTCTTAAAAAATATTAATTCACTAACATAACGGCTTGATGATTCTGCTGTCTTGCAAAATAAAAGCCCTTTTTGACTTTAAATACCGTTATTCATAATACATTCTTCATGTATTTAATGTAGATAATAAATATTTTAATACCGTTTACATATGAGTTGGAATAAACTATATATATAATCTGGCTCTCGGTTGCCAAAGGTTTCGATTAGAGTCCCGCCATTGCCATGGATGTTTGCAGGGTTTGGAATCAATTGCAAATGGTAGATTCCGGTCCAATATGACTGAAGAGCGTTGGACGCAGGGACAACTCTACCCCTAAAAGAAAACATCTCTAGCCTCAAAATCTGCATGTGGAAGACCGACTTTGGACCATCTTGCGGGTGTTGAGCCGATGAAGAAGAAGAGTTGGTTGATTTATTGTTCTACGGTTATTTTTATGCAAACTTTAGGCTACCTACTAAACCCACTAGATCGTTATCTACAGCTTAACGTAGAGTCCGAAACATTAACAAACATCCATGCCACCACCATGATACGAACCTGAAACATGTGGAATCAAAGACCAGAGTGCTAGCCAGTCATCATAAGAAGAAATATATATATCATAAGAAGAGAAAAAATATGTATATATATATATATATATATATATATATATACATATATTTCTTCTTATGATGATGATTATCATACCCTTGTAAAACATTTACAAAATAAATATTTTATAAAATGAATATGAATTTTAAAACACACATAATTAAAATAACATGATAAATTTAAATGTTTTAATATAATATTTTAATTTATTTTATTTATTTACTTATTTTGTATAACATTTTTTGAAATGATAGTTTATCGTGGTGTGCGCGAGGTGATTATATTTTTAATAATATTTTTTTTTATTACTTATTTTTCCTCCATGAATTTTGTTTTATTTGTGTATAGGTGCCTACAAATGTAATGGTACAAATAAGTTCATAATCAAATTTGCACCCGGTAAAATGTTTTTTTGTGATATTATTCATTATTGATACAAAAGAGTAAAGAATCATTACAACTTTTCATATTTTATGCATTGTTCCGTTTCATATATATAAAAATTCCCTAAACTAGTGGCTTGAATGCAAATGTATAAAAGATGCCCTCAATAACGTGTTTTTTTCCCTTTTTTAATTATTATTAATACACATCAGAACTCACGGCCTCCTAAATATGTGTTTCTAGATTGCATTTCACATGCAGGGATATAAATTCCAAAACTAATCGCTCGAAACTATTTGATCAGAAAGGGCACCGAGGAATATCGAATCAATACTTTACACTTTGTACAGCCCATTTCTGAGTAATCCGAAAGGCTATTTGCAAACCACACAATTTCGCGCCAAAATTCCATCAGAGGGGAAACTTGTTCCCTGTCAGCGCCACTGGCAGCGATTGTGGTGGTGGTGTGGGGCTCCCATTGTGCGGCGGGGATTTTCAGAGGCGCGCCCCTTGACAATCACTGTGACGTCCTCCTCCAATATCGAGGTGCTCGTGGTGATGCAAAGGATCGCTGCACGGGTCGCTCACAATGATGCCCTTGTTCGGGAACGGCATTGAATGGGCATACGGGATTGTTAGTAAATGGTGAGAGGGGAGTTCCTAATCCGGGGCGGTAATTAAAGGAGAGTCAGGTGAAATGATGAAGTCAATACCGGTGCTGTAAAGCGGTAAAAAAGGGACTTAAAAGGTATAAAGGCAATGCTGAATTCCTGTTTCGTTTTAAATATTTATTTATAGTTTTAAATGTATATTATTCAATTATTCAGAGGTAAGGGTCAATAAGCAATATTCATGATGCTCTAGTTCATGGATCCGTACATATATTTGAAATTCAAATATCAAATGCATTGTCTCACTTTTTACATATATGTAGCTAATTAAAGTGAAGATAATGATATCTTGAAGTGTTATGGTAATAAACAATTAGGGAATATATAGAATTTGTTCAAGAGAAGTCACATATAAAAAAAAACACAATAATTAATTCAAAGAATTAGAAAGGAAATTGTATTAAATGATCTTCTAATCAGGATAATCATAACAGATAGTGATCTTCTAATCAGGCTAAGGATAAAAGATAATTATATTCTAATCAGGATAATCATAACAGATAGTGATCTTCTAATCAAGGATAAAAGATAATTATATTCTAATCAGGATAAAGATAATAAGGATAAAGCTCTTCTAATCTGCAAGAAAATAGATAGAATACTTATCAAATACTTATAAAATAATATTGCTTCTTGTTTCCGGTTTTCCTCAAAAGCAGAAAATCATCCAAAAACGTATTGATAATATTTTTTATTTAAAGAAAAATGCCCGTTTGATAAAGCGGACAGCAGTCTGTGAATTCGTGAACCAATTCTAATTAAATGCATAACTACCATACTTATGAACAAATTATAGATTGTTTTATCAAAAACAGCTTTAAAAAAATCCTCAAAAAAATTTTGAATAGTTCATCAGTAAATATTTTTCTTCGATAACACATTTCTTTATTATACATTCATAAAAAAAATACAGCAAATGTTTATGTCTAATTATCCAGAAATACCACGACGAAATTCCCGCATTAAAGAAGAGGATTTCAACTCGCCTTTTTATTTCAACAGCGGCGCAAAAGAACGCGTTCGCAAGATCAAATGAACAACAGAACTCAATTATTCCGGACCCATACCAATGAGGAGTGAAAAGTCATTCACCAAACAAATATTCTGCTCTCTCACTTTCTTTATTTAAATTTAGCCTTTGTTATCAGAACTAATAAGTTTAGGTGGAGAACTTTTTTTTTACTGTGAATGCCTTTTTAATAATTCTATTTGTTTTAGTGCTTCAATCTAGACTTATTTTATATGTTTGTACTTTTAATACACTGATAAAATATGTATTCGAAAAATTATGTAAGTGATATTATTCAGATATTGCGTATGAAAACAATTGATAAAATCTCGCTGGGGAAAAAAATTATTTTAGTTTGTGATATTTATTGAGCTGACAAAACATTTAGCACACATACTCATTTATTTTAATAATAAGGAAGTTGTAATATCAATAGTGAAGTTCTCATTAGAGGTATGAAAGAAAATGAACTGAAATAATTTGCGAATTTCTATATAGAATATTTTATGACATATTATATCCGTGGAAATTGGATACATAATGTAAAGTAACAATTCAATTTTCTTTTCGTTAGGTGTTACATGTTTCGGATTCGAGTCCCGGTGGTGTCATGGATGTTTGTAGTGGTTCGAATCCACTTTAAACGGTAGGCTCCATTCTAATATGACTGTAGAACTGAGAACCCTACCCCGCAAATAGGAAACATACCGTGTCTCGTAATTTGTCAGTAGTCTGACGACCTCGGCCCAAAATGGGGCTGTCACGCCATTGTAGATTGCTTGGTTTGCTTACGGTCCGTGCTACGGCCATTTTGTGCACACGTTGGGCTAATTATACCTACACTTTAAAGTAGTTTCCGTACCACTAACAAACATCTACGGTGCCTCCAGGAATCGAAACTGATGCCCACGGTACCAAAGGCCACAGTTCTAGCCAACTGTCCATCAGCGGAATCCCAAAAGCGGAATATGAAAAAAATATATGTATTATATGAAAAAATTAACCCATCTAATAATTGTTTAAATAACATTGCTATAGATTTAATACTAATGAACTACATTATTTTTAATATTATTATCTCATATTATGTTATCAGTTTTGATGTTTAAAATCTCTGTCTGATACATATGTGAAATTGAAAACTCAGTAATAAGTGTAAGAGAATTTATCGTATTTTATATCCGAAATAAACTCATTATATATTTTTAAAAAATCACTGTAAGCTCCTTACATGTTTTTTAAATGGGATGCAGTAATAAATTCGATATATTTGTCATTAGTACTGGATTTATATATGAAATGAGAAATTGCAGCAAAAAAAAAAAAAATAATAATTTTCCGTTCTTTTTTCTTTTTTAAGTTCTATTTCTAACAAGTTTACTATAATTTTAATATTTCAACGGCAGTTCCAGAATAAGAAAGAAAAAAAAAAACAGAACAAAGCTTTTTCTTGTTATTGAAATTCAAAATCATCTGTTTCATCGCGCGTATTTCTGAATTGCTTCTGAGCAAAAGAAAAAGCAAAGTAGAATTTGGAGTTGGCGGATGACTTCCAACCTTAACGAATCCTCCAGAAGGCACTGCTTTTGCTGCTTGTTGATCGAGAGAGAGTTCCACGTGTCAGAGACATTTGGTCGTTAGAGGGAGAGAAATCTCTGTTTGTCGAACTGGGTGAACAGATGTCGTCGGGAATACGTCGGTTGTCTCTTGTTGACTCGGTCCTGATTTCTGTGGTCAAGGGAAGAAATGGCTCCTCGTTGTCTGAGAACGAATAATTCCGGAATGTTCGAACAGAAAGACTCCCTTTTTCCTTGTTTGAGGAGGATTCTTTGTCGCAAAAACATCTGGGGCCACTCCTCTTGCTTCGCGACAGGAGGAAAGCAGGACATAGATGGTTCAGCATCCAAAGATTGTTTTTTTCTTTTCACATTTTTACAATGTATAGTTAGTGTACCGAAAGAATAGTTGACGCCTTCTTCGGAATGAGTACTGATTTCGAAGGGTTAAAGTAAATGGAGACAAGTAAGAATTTTGATATTTACATAGTAATGATTCAGTAGGTGTTCTTCACAAAAATTATTTATATTTCTTATTGCGTATATTGAATATATTATAAGAGAATTTTTCCTCAAAAATGGAACTTGGCTTTCCAATGAATCCACAAGCATTTTAAAGAATGAAGCCTTTGAATTTTCAAGTACATGGTTTTGAAATATGCAAACAGTGTGATACCAAAGCATAATGATGTCCTAATATATTTAAATAAAAATGCTGAATTATGTATTATACTATTTATATTGGGAGCATAAAACAGAAATGCGTGAGGAAATCCAAATTTTGTTGTTTCTATTGCATATCTTCTTTTCACTAGCGCATAATCCCATGGTGGCCAATGCCGTCTGTCTACAGGCAGATTCAATCAGACAAGCTACTTCAAAATCATAATTATTTTTTATATGTTAGAATAAAATATTCATCTGAATTATATACATATTTCGCAACTTATGTTTTTTACTTTACATATTAGAAAATTCTAAAGATCTAGACTCAGTATTTAAATACTTTATTCTTATCTTAATTATATATTATGAAGCTTGAATTTTAATTTATTCTAGTCACGTAGCTATTCTTTTCGCGAACACTTTCCAAAGATTTAAAATTTGGTTCAAGACTGCAAGATTTTATGATAATAAAAGTAAATATTTTTCCATAGGGGAACAATGTACTCCTTCACTTACATGAAGAAATCCCTCATATTGCGGATAGCAAAATCTGAACCAAGATAGACAAAAAAAATATATACCAAGTTCGTCTTATCTTCTTGCATGAGCATAACGGGTCTGAATTCCTCTAGATTGAACAGTTTTTCCAATTCTGTAAAGGCTCTTTGAAAACGGTGCAGAAGCAGCAGCTGAATTTGGCCCCGGAGGAATTTTTTCTGCAATCCGAGATTCCCCCTTTTTCTAAAAAAGAAAAAAAAAAAAAGGAACGGCGAAATTTCTGTGGAACCTCCAGAGGATGCGATATCGCTTTGAAGCCTTGTTAAACGGATTTATTGGAATTATGCCGAGAGAATGAAAAATGGTTAAAAAGGAACTCACTAGTTTTATATAAAACTGCGCCTGTAAAATAAATAAGATCAGTAGAGCTCCAGCGAGAAGAGTTTCCTGTCAAAAAGAGCGGGAAAAAAACGTAAGATTTCTTTAGGCAAAGGTAAATAAATTTTGCAAAATTTTGTATATTTAATAAAAATATTTTCAACTTAATGATTAGGTGTAGAGACAAAAGAATTAGATTATTAAATAAAATATTTGCTTATTGATCTAACTTTCATAACTTATTATATACACACGTTATTATTATTATATACACGTTATCAAATGCTAATATATCAAATTTTTTTTTTTTTTGTATATTAATTAAATGTAAGAAATGTGCCGAAAACATTAATTTGTAATAACTAAGAAGTGTTTTTTTTTTTTCTGAATCTCGCTGATTAACAACTATATACTAATTTATGAAGGAAAGGGAAAACTGATACTAATAAAAAATAATCACTTGAGAAAATATTAATATTCAAATTTTTTACAGAAAATATTACTAATAACCCTAGTAAGTAAACAATATTTTTTTTGCGAGTAGAAAAACTGCTTATGTAAACAAACGACAAATATTGCATGTCCTTTTCAATAAACTAAAACCTTCTTTGATAGCTATAATAATAAATGTTATTCTAGTCCTGCAGAATTGTTTTTTAAATATTGATTATTATAATTTAAATAACACAAATAATATTATAAATATCAAAAATGCTTACTAAAATTCGATTAAAATTAGTTATTAGAAATGCGGCACTAACTTCATAATGAATTTTAAATATATTATTTGAATTTAATGAAACATTGATAAATTTTAAGAAATAAAAACAATTATAAATATTTTTTTTAGTAGATTAATAAATAAATTTGTAATATTCGTGAATATAGAAATTTCTTTTAAAAAAATACTAATTAATTCACATAACTATTATTCTATTGTCTTGTAAGAGAAAAATTTAATTTTTTATCTCGATGTTTACGAGATGATTATGATTTAAATAATATTTTATTACCTTGTTTATTTTCTTTCCATACATTTTTTTTGTGTGTGGAGGGTGAGCGAACTTTGAGGAACAAAAAAAGTTTTCAACGTCATATTTACACCCAATAATATGTTTCTTGTAGTGTTATGCATTGATATAAAATAGTAAGGAATTAATAAATCATTTGTTTATTTTGTGCAATGTTTCTTTTCATACATATAAATTCCCAAAACTAGTGACTTGAATGCAGATCTACAGAAGAAGCCATCAATAGCATGCTTTCTTTTTATTATTATGATTATTATTATTATTAATACACACCAGAGCTCACGGCCGATGAAACATGATTATTTATTGCAGTATATGTTGATTGCATATCACGTACAGTGATATAAACTCCCAAGCTGATGGCAGAGAAGTAGTGGATCAGAAATAGCACAGAGAGGAATATCGAATCAATACTTTACACTTTACGGAGCCCATTTCTCAGTAATCCGAAAAGCCATTTGCAAAACCGCATCTCTCGAAAACGAGATCACAACATTTCACGCGAAAATTCCATCAGGGGGAACTCGTTCCCGTCAGCGCCACTGGCAGCGATTGTGGTGGTGGTGTGGGGCTCCATTGTGCGGAGAGGATTTCCATTGACAATCACTGTGACGAACTCCTCCACTATCGAGATGCTCGCGGTGATGCAGAGGGTCACTTCGCGGGCCGCTCTCAATCATGCCCCCTTGTTCGGGAACGGCATTGAATAAGCATTCGGGATTGTTAGTAAATGGTGAGAGGGGAAATTCTATGCCGGGGCGGTCATTAAAGGAGAGTCAGGCGAAATGAGGAAGTCAATGCCAGTGCTGTAATGCTGTAAAAGGAGACTTAAAAGGAATAATGGCAATACAGGATTATCGTTCTCTTTTTTTTATTTATTCATATTTTAATTATTTATTGTTCAATCATCCAAAAGTAAGGATCATAAGCAATATTCATGAAGCTCTAGTACATGGATCCATACATATATTTAAAATTCCAATATCAAAACAATGTCAAAAATATCAAACAACACCCTAATGCTTCTATAGTTGTCAGAGGTGATCACATTACATATTGAAGCACATCAAATTTGGATAATATTTTTTTTTGTGTGTGCGTTTTGTGTGTTTTCAAGACAGACGATAAGCCGTTTTAATTCGTCGTAAGCATAATTTGAGAGCCGTAAGCTTAATTTGAGAATTGTTTGATACATTCTTTTTTTTTTTATAATATTTTTTTTAATTTCATTCAATTCCAACGGTCAGAAATTTCAAATTTTCGATATTTTAATTTCTTTTTAAATTTTTGGTAATTATTGTACTTTGCAATACGGAAATAGTACTGATATAGTTAAAATTTCAAAATATATAGAAAGAATAACAAAGGAAATAATATAACTGATATATTACAATTTCTTGATGGTATTAGTTACGTATGAACTATTAATTTTTATGTTGACTGGCAGCTAATAATGTATTTTTCCTATTTTTTTTTATTTCTTTTAAATTCCAGTGAAATAAGGTAAATATTTTTGGCTAATTTAGTTAGGATTTAAAGATAAGTTCATAAAAAAAAAATATTTGAAAAGAATTTGTCTACACAACAAAGGAAATTTTGAATGCAAATTAAACTATAAATAAACGATATTGAATTATTCAATCAAAACTTTCATATTTTGAAAATTAAATTACATTTTGAATGTATGAAAAGGTTTATTTTCATTTTATCATATAGATTTAATTATATTTATCATTGCTAAGATTCAATGTTCAGCTAAAAATAAAAGTTTTCTCAGCTCTTTAAAGCTAAAAATTTTATTATTATTATTTTTTTAAATTACAATATATTTTTTTTAATGTTTCCATCCGAACAAATCTCTCAAAAGACAAAAAAAAAAATCTAAATAATTTTAAATATATATAGTGTGTTATTTATAGCTCTTTTAATATTCCATTCCTCTTGAAAACGGTAAAACTTCCAAAACGGCAGAGAAAGAAAATAAATATTCAATTTCGCGCATCTCTTACACAGTTTGAAGGAACACAGAAGGGAAAATAAACACGAAACTGAAGGAAGAAAAGTTGAGGAATAAAGAAAAGAAAAAAACAATCAATTTTTGAGAAAACCGTTTTCGGGAGTCAGTTAAACTGATTCTCTATTGCCCGGTCAAAAGCAAAAGAAGCAAAAAAAATAATGTCATTTGCATCCCCTCGATCTCTGTCGAGATGATTTTAATCGACATGGGTTCTGTGAGGGATCTCTTTTCTTCCGAGGAGGTAGACTCGAAAGGGACGATGTAAATTGGATGCGGAAGATCAGAATAGAGATGTTTGGTAGAAGATTCGTAACTTCGATTTCGATTTTTTTTTTTCCTTTGAATTTCGCTGTACTTTCATTCAATATATAGAAAGGTATAAATATTTGCAAGAAAGGAGAAAAATTCTTAAATGGCACATCGGCTAAAATATAAGAACATTTTGTGAAAAAGGTTTTATGCTTTATATATATATATATATATATATAATATATTAAAAATATATTTTAAAAAAAAGTTTTATGCTTTATCTCTCTTCTCTCCCTCTCTCTCTCTCTATATATATATATACAGTGGGTACAAAAATATTTGCACACTTACATTTTTGCTTGCAAATCATAAAATTAAGCATTAAGAAATACAAAAATTAGTATTGCCAAAGTAGAATAAGTTTAATCACCTAAATTAAACAGAAAAATACAATAATATAAATAACAATTTTTTTTTTTGTAACAAAATTAAAATATCTCGTGTAAAAAAAAGTATTTGCACACCCCCATGAATACAAAAGAAATATAACATATAAGAAAATTTCAAATAACTAATATTTAGTATGCATTCCATTAGCATCTATTACTGCTTGTAATCTTGCTGGCATTGATTTAATTAAATTTTCTGTAACAGTATTTGACCACTCTTCAATAAGAGCTTGTTTAAGTGTAGATTTGCTTGAAATCTTCTTTTTCATATTTTAAATACAAAAAATTCCACAAATTTTCCAAAGGATTTAAGTCTGGTTATTGTGGTGGAGTAGAAAGTCTTCTGAGTACATCATAAAGCAACCACATTCGTGTTATACCGGCAGTGAGCTTGGGATCATTGTCTTGCTGAAAATAGTACGAATTACTGATACCCAATTTTGTTGCACTTTGTGGCAAGTTATCTCGCAACACATCAATATAGGTTCGAGCTGCCATATTCCCATCAATGAAACACAAATTACCAGGTCCTTTGCTAGCCATGCACCCCCAAACCATAACAGAGCCTCCATGTTTAAC
The DNA here is from genome assembly GCA_021605095.1 of Caerostris extrusa. NCBI lineage: Eukaryota > Metazoa > Arthropoda > Arachnida > Araneae > Araneidae > Caerostris > Caerostris extrusa. Next base: position 77,391 of record BPLR01018260.1, on the reverse strand, counting down.
TGTAGGTAATACATTTTTAGTATGGAAAGCAGTGCAAGGCTTTCTCCAAACTAATTTGCTGCCATCTGATTTAAAGATATTGAACTTACTCTCGTCGGAGAATATGACATTTTTCCAGAAATCAATTGGCTTATTGATATATTTCTTAGCGAACTCGAGTCTCTTCAGTCTATGTCGTTCATTTATAAAAGGTTTTTCCCTTGGAGATCTCCCATAAATTTGTGCATCGTGCAGGACATTTCGAATACTTTGGGCACTAATTTGAACTCCAGATGTTGAAGCGACATCATTGGCTAATGTTATCGCACTAACAAATGGATTTTTGATGGCTCTCTTATAATTTTTCGCTTAATTCGCTGTGAAAGTTTCTTTGGGCGTCCAGAACGCAAGTTATTTGATGTAGATCCTCTTTCTTTGTGACGTTTTATAATGTACCGAACAGTAGAAAAGCAAACATTTGCTTTTTTTACCTATTTCTCGATAACTTAGGCCATTTTCACAAAGAGAAACAATTTTTTTCTCGCAACGAGATCGGCAATTCAGATTTCTTAGGTGCCATCACAAATTGAAATCAACAATCATCTGATAAAGTATCGACACTACCTCCCTTTATAGTCGTCTTACGTATGTTATTTACTGTGGGAAGACTATCAAATAATTAGCAAAAAAAAAAAATGCAAATTTCCTAAAAGTTCAGTTGAGTTTAACGTAAGATATTTTAATTTTATTGCACATTTTTTTTTTAACTTGTATTGTTGTATTTTTAAAATTAGTTTAGATGAATACGGTTATTGTGTTTTTTTAAAATACCCATTTTTGTACTTTTTAATGCATTTTTCTATGAATTGTAAACAAAATTGCATGTGTGCAAATACTTTTGTACCCACTGTATATATATATATAAAGCTGGTGTTGTGTATCAACTTCTATACCGTTGACACAATCGTTATAAAATTGGTGATACTATGCATATTCGAGTATGGAAAATAGATTCGCGATCTATAACTTTACTACAATAATTTATTTTTAGTATAGTATACGCTTAATTTATATATTTTTATATATTTATATATATATATATATATATATATATATATATATACCATATATATATATATATATATATATATATATATATATATAATCAATCGGCCTGCATGGAGTGGCTAGCGCGCTGGCGCTCGGTACCACAGGTTTCGGGTTCGAGTCCCGGTGGTGCCATGGATGTTTGTAGTGGTTCGAATCCACTTTAAACCGTAGGTCCCGGTGTAATAGGATCGTAGAGCGTTGCGGGGGCATTGTTACTCCGCGTCCGTGGCTTATCTTCAAGTTACTCACTGGTAATGCAAAGTGAATAACGTCTGTGCAGCGCTTGCCTTAAGGCATCCAATTCCAAGCTGTCTATGTGTTTGCCAGCTGAATTAGAAAGAAAGAAAAAAATATATATATGGCACAGTAGGGGCTTGAAGGCCGGGTGGCTAGTGTTCTGGCGCTCGGTACCAGAGGTTTTGGGTTCGAGTCCCGGCGGTGCCATGATATTTGTAGTGGTTCAGAATTCATTTTAACCCGTAGGTCCCGGTCTAACGTTATCGTAGAACATTGCTGGGGTATTGTTTCTCCGAGCCCGTAGCTTATCTTCAAGCTACACTCACATTTTGGGTAAAGCTAAGTGAGTAACGTCGGCGCAGTGCTTGCCTTAAGGCATAAAAGACAACTGTCTAAATGTTTGCCAGCTGTGTTAGAAAAAAAATATCAGCACAGCAAAAATTATTGACAAATATGCCTCTATCCCTATCAAATACCTAGGTGTAAGGTCTCTAATTGTAAATCGTCGGTATGCAAGCACGAAATCTTACGATTTTAAACGCTCGAAACTTACACGTTAGATTATATACATACGTTACGTTTATTACTTACGAAACTTTACGTTTTTACGATCTGAATAGCACGATATTTACAGGTAGGTTGTCAATCCTACGTCCAACGTTTGACAGTCATATTAGACAGGTATCTACGTTTTAAAGTGGATTCGGACCTCTACAATTATCCATGGCACTACCTGGACTCGAACCCGAAGCCTTTGGTATCGAGTGCCGATTCGGATTTAGCATTTTTAAATATACTTTCTTCTTTATTCTTTGCAAATATTTGCTGTGTAGAAATCGATTTTCGTATAAATTGTAAAAGATATTTAGGGTCATGAACTTTCAGATATAGAATGAAGAATATTGAACGAAATAATAGAGACCGACGATTGAGAAAGGGAGAAGGAATAATATATATAATTAATACCAGTTAATATATACAATAATTCTATAATACCAGTTAATATATATAATAATTCTATAATACCAGTTAATTATATATTAATTTATAATACCAGTTGATAGTGAAGGCAATGGTAGGGAAGAAGATAATTAAGTGCCTTCGACTTATCAGAAATTAAACGAATTGTTAAAACAGGCACGTAAACTGTTTTATTAATACGCTTTTATTAGTTTCACCTGTATGTTTGTTTGTAACTGACTCTTTTGAGCTCGATTTTTGCCCTACTTTAAGCGATCAGATTTAATTTAAACGTACTTAATGACTTATCAAGGATCGACGACACTAAAATATTTTGATAAGTTTATTATCTCATCACGATTAGGATCGCCAGGATGAGTGATTTTATTTTAACTTATGAAGAGCAATTTAACCCGTGTAGAAGGAAAGTACGTAAGACATTCAAACCTACGTGGGACAGTGGCACAACGGATAACGCGAACAGGAGATTCCGTGTTCAAATCCTGGCTGGCTCGACATATTCGCATTTAGCCTTTGTTTTCTCACAATTAAATTATTGTAAGAACTATAGTTCCAGTCCTCTGTACCGGGACTTCATCTAAATGTTATAGTTTAAAAACTCTAAAAAAACACGCTTTTTTAGAGTTAATCAAACTAAAAGGTAAAAAATCGAACTAAAAAGCGAAAAATAAATTATAGTTTAAAAAGAAACTAAAAAACACGCTTTTAGAACTAATCAAACTAAAAAGTAAAAAATAAATTATAGTTTAAAAAACACGCTTTTAGAGTTAATCAAACAAAAAAGTAAAAAATAATTGTTATCATAAGGATAAAATGACTGGAAGAAAATGAATGTCACTGTTCTAAAAGCGTGGGGTGCTCGATATCAATCGTTGTAATTTTTTACTAGCTTCATTCCGAAATGCAGATTTAATTTAAAAATGTCATACAAAGCACCCCACGCTTTTAGAACAGTGACCTTCATTTTCTCGTCAGTCATTTTATTCTTATGTTAACAATTATTTTTTTACTTTTCAGTTTGATTAACTCTAAAAGCGTGTTTTTAAACTATAATTTATTTTACAATTGAAATTAATCCAAAGCAGAACATTTAGCGAGAGGCACTGAAAATTTCAGCTCTCCTTGCAGTGAAAATTTAATAGAATGGCGCCAATAAATATTCCAAGTAAAAATTATCAGCTTTTTAAATAAATAATTGTATCATGCGCTTACTTATTAAGTAGTAACAATAAAATATAATTGTATCAGCCATTTACTTATTAAATATTAATAAAAAAATGTATCAAGTATTTACTTTTTGAGTAGTAATAAAAAAATAACTGTATCAACTATGTACTTCTTGAGTAGGATTAAAAAATAATTGTATCAGCTATATATTTATTGATTGGTACTAAAAAGTAATTGTATCGGGAATTTACATATTGAGTAATGATGAAATAAGTAATTGTATCAGGCATTTACATATGAATAGTAATAAAAAGTAACTGTGTCAGTCATTTACTTATTGATTAGTAATAAACAAAATAATCGTATCAGGCATTTACTTATTAACTAGTAATAAAGAAAATAATTGTATCAGGCATTTACTTATTAATAAGTTGCAATAAAAAACTTTGTAATTAACATTCAATTTTTCATTTTAGTTACACTACTATTCAGTTTCATTTTTTTTTTAATTTGAACTTTACCCAACACATTTTCATAGAAAATTAATTTTGCGTAAAGTTAATTTTTGTCTCGCGTGCAATGTATTAATGGCGCCAGTGTTTATTGTACTGCGCTAAAATAAAATACATTACACTTTTGTAACTACTGGTTTATTTATTTGACATGTTTCTATCATCATCATGGTTGGGGCAACAGCCCCATGGTGGGCCAAGGCCGTCTGCCTACTGGCAGATTTCGAAACATGAGATGTGTTTTTTTACGGAATAGGGTTGTCAGCCCTACGCCGAACGCTCTACAGTCATGTTAGACTGGGACCTACAGTTTAAAGTGGATTCCGACATGTTTCTATACAAGTAGGAAATAACTAACTTATTTAAATAGTCAATATAAGTGTGTGATTTAGGAAAAATATTTGATTAATGATCTCAAAATTAATTCAGTCCTTAAAAGGGGGAAAAAGGTTACAAAGAAGAGACCAGTTCTGGTTGGCAAATATTTTATTTACAATAGGTTACACCAGAAAAAAACATCTGCAGTTAATTACAAAAAAATAAAAAATTAAATAAATAAAATATATATAATTAAATAATTAAAATATAAATAATTAAATAACTAAAATATAAATAATTAAATACATAAAAAATAAATAAATAAATAAAAACCAACCCCAAAGAAGTTGACATTCATGACACAAAAGTAGTCTTGGTCACTACTGAGGAAGCTTAGTCATTCTATAGATGGCGCTACTGATGCCCTGGAATTGACATTGCCATATGCAGGGAACGAAGAGGTTACTAATCATTATTAAAAATAAATTTCGTTACATTTTATTGATACAGTAATTTATATTGTACATTTATATTATATACGTGTATAACATATACAAAAATGTTTATTAATGATTATTGTCATACAGATTGCCTTCGGAAAATTTTTAAAAAGTGAATTGTTGTGTGGGTGTATTTAGAGAACATAAAAGTAGAAAGAAGATGTAACTTTTTTCTTTTTTATCTTTCATGTTGCACCTTTTCACAACTAATTTTTTTTTACTTCAGTTCATCTATGTGATTGAAAAGAATATTTATAAATATAGTAGGATGATTTTAAATATTTTCTTTTCACAGTTTTTTTTTTTTTTTTTTTTTTAACTTCTTTACACATGAATTATTACTAATTGGAGTGCTTGGGCTATTATATTAAATATCTTTTGGTTAACTATGTTAACAAAAGTGTGAAAAAGTGGAATAAAAGCTTAAATTTGGAAAAATTTATGTACTTCAAAGTAAAATCGATTCTGTTTTTTAAAAAAGAGAAAAGGGGTTTTGAATATCACCATTTGTTTTAACTGGTTAGAAAAAAAAGTGTGTGGGCTGTTAAATAAAGTAATAGTTACATTGAAAATAAAAATAATAATAAACGTGAAGAGTTAAAAAAATGTAATTTGATATTATAAGACATTACGTGGGGTGTTATTTCTAATTATTTAAATAATATTACGAAACCAATTTTTTGTGAAGCCAAGTTTAAATTGTTTTTTCTCAAGTTTTCCTTTCTTCTACTTTTGCGTATGGATAAAATTGTAATACGGTTTGAATTTTTTTTTTTTTTTCGCCATAAATGAAAATTGCATAATAAAATGTAGTTATAAAATTCCCTTTATTTTAATTAATCAAGTGGAAATTTATTATGAATTCTTCATTTAACAAATTCACTCCACTTATAAATTAATATTTGCAGTTGGATAAATATGGTTCATAAAAGTAAATTATTTGTATGTATAAAAAGTAGTTAACATTAACATTTAATAATTTATGAACAATTTTAAACAAAACCCTATAATAAAAATAAAATAAAAACCCGAAAAAATAAAATAAAACCTAATAAAACCCGAAAGTTCAATCCATTAACGGCTTTGTTGTAAACATTGTTTCAAAAACGAGGAGTCTCGATGGCGTTTGTAAAGTTCAGTATCTTGCCTAAGTGAGTCGGACTACCTTGTGGATGTCTTCCGGGGTTTTTCCCATACATGCAGAGTGCGGGTAGTTAGTTCCGGAGAAGGGCTCGCTTCCTCAACGACACGCTGCCTGATGACCAGTGACTGGCGCTCTATCTTTTGGTACCACAGGCTCAGGTTCGAAATCCTGGTTGTGGCATGGATCTTTGTGAAGTGGTTCGGAATTCATAAACTGCAGGTCTCGGTCTGTTTCCAGCAAAGTGTGCACAAGATGACCGTAGTGCGACAAACCAATCTTCAGCCACACAGAGCAAGTCAAATTTCCACCAAGGGGGGCTCCATCACAACAAGAAGCTGCGCCCTCGCTTCCATGAGGGGATACGACAATAACAACAACAATAATAATTTGCGGTTTTTCAAAAAATTGAGAATCGCTGTTCCAGATAAATGGCAAAAATTATTGCTAATAAATTATAGTGTTTTTGAAGTGAGGGAAAGCGTAGGTTATGTTTTAATAGTCTTATCTTCTATGAAATGTTGCGTAACAAAAAGCACGACATAGCTTCAAACAATTAAATTACTTAATTGCTTTAATGTTGTCAACAAGGAAAATGGCGTGCAGTCAGAGGCCCAAAAGAGTGTGTAACACAAGAAAAAAAAATCTGGGTAAATGATTTTTTGATAATTAGGACAATTAATTTATGCAGGCAAACCTCAGATAACATTTTATTGATATTATAATTAAGTAAAATTAGATTAATTATGAACAAGATTGGTGAAAGATGTTGCGTTTTCTTTATAGAATATAATTTCTAAAAAAGGTGTTCTGTTTGACTTTTGCTTTTATAATGCACCCTCTTTTTTGTGGTCTAAAATGTTTTTATATCTAGTCTGACAATTAATTCAAAGTGTTTTTTGGTATCAGTGGATCGCATTTTTAAAAGAGATCCGAAATTGATGGATGAACCCAATCCCACCTCTGAGATGAACGGTTGCAGAAACAAAGAATCATTCGTCCGGTCACGTGACGAGATTACCCGGATGAAAATGACGACGAAAATCAAATGGATGGCACCACGCATCAAACAGTAAATAGATTTCGGCACCTTCAAACTACAGAAACAGAAAAAAGAATATCCAAAAGAAAGGTAATCATGCAGATGAAAGAATATCAGATTTCATTAATGTGTTGGCCAACCCTTCTTCCCAACCTCCTCCTCTCTTCACTTCCTTTCAACACTTATTCATTTGTTGTTGTTGAGAACGTTTTGTGCCAGAGATCGATTTATACGGTTTTTCTTCAAGGATAAAATAAATTACATTTATGGATGATCTTAAAGAATGAGGCATTTTTTGTTTTTCTACATAGTTTTGTACCAAGATGAATGTGATTCAATTTAATTGTTGTTTTTACATTTAAATTCTTAACTCTTTTTTGATAAAAAAGATCATTTTGAGAAATCGCTTCATTATAGAATAGTTTCGTAAACAACTTATCATAGCTTATTTAGTGTCCTTTGTTTTTTAATAATCAATAATTTTCAGTATGGTGATGTATCACGTAGTTTATTATTTTTTCAAACATCTCCATACTTACATTAGGATAATAAATAAACAATAACGTAAATCTAGTCTCTCTGTATCTAAGTTAAAAAATTGAAAATTCTTAGTTTGAAATAAATTAGAAAAACATAATTTTCAATAATTGATGTTAATGTAAAATAATTTTAAACGGGTTACAGCGATTTGTCGTGTAGTATTTAGTGACAATGGTTTATTTTATTTTATGCTGCAGGGCCTGATAGTCGAGTGGTTAGCGTTCGGTACCACAGGTTTCAGGTTCAAATCCCAGCGGTGTCATGGATATTTGTGGTGGTTCGAAATCCACTTTAAACCGTTGGTGCCTGTCTGATACGATCGCAAAGTGCTGTGTGGGAGGTAGTGTTACTCTCGTTCGCAGCTGTCTTCAAGCTACACGTGACCACCTGGGTAGTGCTAAATGTGTAACAGCGGTTGCAGCCGTAGCTTATGGCATGAAGATAATTTTCTATCTTGTCAGCTGCATTAAAAAAAACCTTTTGTTTCGTTTTTTAAACTTTTAATGTTTCGCAAGCAAAAATATGACATCTCTTTTAAAAAATATTTTGTAGGATTTCTGGTACGTTTTTGTAGAAAAAGAACTTTCATATGACATTTTCTGCTTTATAATTTTTGCGTTGCCATTCACCGATATACAAATAATAATTAGAATATTTGTGATACGTACATTAGGAAGTATTCATAGTCATTCCGCATATAATATTAAAACAATAAGTTTTAAACGAAAAAAAAATAATGTTCACTAAATGGCGTTAATGTAAAATAATTTTAAACTAAGTTACAGTGATTTTTTGTGCAGAATTTACTGAAATTCGGTTATTATATTTTTCGTTGCGATTTAAAATTTTAAATGTCTTATTAATAGAAAATATAATTTCCTTTTTAAAATATTTTTTTAGAATTCCTAGTACGTTTTGCAAAAAAGAAAATCTAACTTTGCATATTCTTCGTTATAATATACATATCTGTTGCCGTTCACCAATGTACAAATTATCGTTATAATTTTTTGTGACTCTTTCATTGGTGCCAGAAAATATTCATGATGCCTAACTTTCAGCATATATTATTAAACAAGAAGTTTTTTTCTCTGAATATATCTAACTATCATTCTTTTTTCATACCATAGCATATCTAATTCGTTTCTCTACCAGAAAAAGATAAAAAGCAATCTGCATTTATTAAAGAGATCCGAAATTGATGGATGAAACAATCCCACCTCTGAGATGAACGGTTGCAGAAACGAGAATCATTCGTTCGGTCACATGACCAGATTACCCGGATGGAAATGATCAAGCGAGAATCAAATGGATGGCACTACGCATCAAACAGTAAAATAGATTCCGGCACCTTCAGAAACAGAGAAACAGAAAAGAATATCTAAAAGAAAAAGTAATCATGGAGATGAAAGAATATCGGTGTCATGTGTGTTGGCCAATCCTCCTCCCTTCACTTCCTTTCAACCCCTATTCATTTGTTGTTGTTGTTAAACACGTTTCGTACCAGGGATCGATTTAGAGGGTTCTTTAAGATAAAAAATTACATTTATTGATGATCTTCAAAGAATGGGGGTTTTTCCTTTCTCATAGTTTGAACTAAGATGAATGTAAAAACATCGTTTCCAATTTACTTGCTGTTTTACATTTAAGTTATTAACTCTTTTTTTAAAGAAGCACTTTGGAAAACGTTTCATTGTAAGAATAATTTCGTAAACAACTTGTCATAGCTTATTTATTGACCTTTGTTTTTTTAATCAATCAATTATTTTCAGTATGGTGGTATATCACGTAGTTTATTTATTATTTTATCCATACTTGTATTAGGATAATGAATAAATAATAGCTTAAATCTAGTTTCTGTATGTAGGTAATTGTGCTTATTAGAACAATTGATACTTTTAAGTTTGTAATAAATTAGAGAAATGCATCAAAATATTTTTCTATATTTAAATACACTGAAGTGACAAAAGTCATGGGATACCTCTTAATATCGTGTCGGCCCCTCATTTCGCCCGGCGAAGTGCAGCAACTCGACGTGTCATGGACTAAACAAGTCGTTGGAAGTCTTCTGCAGGAATATTGAGCCATGCTGTCTCGATACACGTCCATAATTGTGAAAGCGTTGATGGTGCAGGATTTTGGGCACGAACAGACCTCTCGATGATGTCCCATAAATGCTCGATGGGATTCATGTCGGGCGATCTAGGTGGCCAGATCATTCGTTGGAATTGTCCAGATTGTTCTTCAAACCAATCGCGAACAGTTGTGGCCCGGTGACATGGCGCATTGTCATCCATAAAAATCCCATCGTTGTTTGGGTACATGAAGTCCATGAATGGCTGCAAGTGATCTCCAAGTAGCTGAACATAAGCATTTCCAGTCAATGTTCGGTCCAGTCGCACCAGAGGACCAAGTCCATGCCATGAAAAAACAGCCCACACCATTACAGGAGCCACCACCAGCTGAACAGTGCCTTGCTGACAGTTTGGGTCCATGGCTTCGTGGGGTCTGCGCCACACTCGAACCCTACCATCAGCTCTTACCAACTGAAATCGTGACTCATCGGACCAGGCCACGGTTTTACATTCATCTAGGGACCAACCGATATGCTCACGTGCCCACGAGAGTCACTGCAAGCGATGTCGTTCTGTCAGTAAAGGTACTCGAGTCGGTCTTCTGCTGGAATAGCCCAAGAAAGCCAAATTTCTCCGCACAGTTCCACAACAGACAAGTCCCCTTGTACGTCCCACATTGATTTCTGCGGTTATTTGACGCAGTGTTGCTTGTCTGTTAGAATTTACGACTCTTTGCAGACGTCGCCGGTCTCGGTCGTTAAGTGCAGGCGGTCGACCACTGCGCTGTCCATGGTGGGATGTTATGCCTGAAATGTCATACTCTCGGCACACTCTTGACACAGTGGATCTGGGAATGTTGAAATCCTAACGATTTCCGAAATGGCATGACCCATGCGTCTAGCTCCAACTAACATTCCGCGTTCAAAGTCTGTTAATTCCCGTCGTGCGGTCATCATCACGTCAAAACCTCTTCACATGAATAACTTGAACAGATATGAAAGCTCTGCGAAAGCACTGCGCATTTATACCTGTTCTACGCGATGCTACTGCCATCTGAAAATTTGCATATTGCTATCCCATGACTTTTGTCACTTCAGTGTATATAAATATATAATTTAAATATATTAAATATATAAAATTTATTGTAGGCCTGATGGCCGAAAGAGAGTAAAGCTCTGGCTTTTCGGTGCCGCAGGTTTCGGATTCTAATCAAGACGGTATCATGGATGTTTGTAATGGTTTAGATTCCACTTTAAACCTTTGGTTCCTGTCTAATATGACCATTGAGCGTAGGGCGTTTGGCGCAATCCTGTAAAAAGGAAAGACGGCCTTGGCCCAACATGGGGCTGTTGCTCCATTGAAGAAGGACGCTATGTGGTATATTTAATCTTCTATGAAAATCTGAAATTATTTAAGAAGTCATATAACAGTTAATTTTATAAATTAAAATTTATATGTAATGAGTCCAGACGTTAAAAAGTGTTATTTTTTTCTTTGAAGAATCTATATTTAAATATTTATTATGATTATAGCTCGTGATTTGTTGATGCTTCACTAAGGAATACCTTGGTAGCACAGCCACCTCTAACTGATAACCCATTTGGCTGAAGCGAATGAATGCTTTTTCTATTTATCATTGAATTATTAAAAAAAAAATGAGAGTTTTTCTTATTTGTGTGTCCGTCTAATCTTTATTAAAAAATAAAATAAGTTACACTTTGTTATTATATTACATTACATTATACGTATATATTATATGATATAATGTACACAAAGAAAGTTTATTTATGATTATGGTTTATATAGATTGTCTTCGAAAAATTTAACACAATGAATTATGGTGTGGGAGTATTCAGAGAAGATCAAAGTAGAAGAAGGGACCTTTTTTCAATTTCTCTCTTTCATTTTGCACCTTTTCACAAACCACTTTTTTTTAACTGTAGTTTATCTATGTCACTCAAGAAATATTTATAAATGTAGTAGGATGATTTTAAATATTTTATTTTTACAAGTATTTTTTATTTTTAACTTCTTTACACATGAATTATTACTGATTAGAACGCTTGGACTTTTATACTAAATAGAAATTTGTTAACTATATGATCAAATGTCTGAAAAAAAGGTCTGAATAAACATAACATTTGGAAAAAAAAATTTGTACTTCAAAATAAAATCGATTCTATTTTTGAAAAGGGAAAAGAGGGTTTTGAATATCACCATTTGTATTAACTGGTTAGAATAAATAGTGTGTGGGGCTGTATAATGGATTACTAGTTAAATTGAAAATAAAAAATAGTAATAAACGTGAAGTGTTAAAAAAACGTAATTTGAAATTGTAAGAAATTATGTGGGTGTTACTGTTATTTACTTAAATGATATTAAGAAACCAATTTTTGCTAAGCCAAGTTTAAATTGTTTTTTTATCAAGTTTTCCTTTCTTCTACTTTTTGGGTATCGATAGAATTGCAGCTCGGTTTGAATTTTTTTAAATGGAAATTGTGTAATAAAAACGTATTAATAAAAATTCACTTTAATTCATTTTAAATCAATCAAATGAAAATTTATGCTGAATGCTTCATCTAAAGAAATCACTCCTCTTTACTTATAAATTAATATTTACATTTAGATAACTATGGTTCATAAAAGCAAATTATCTGTATGTATAAAAGGTGTTAATTCAAATATTTAACATTTTATGAATAAATTGAAAAAAACAAAAACATATGGAGTTTGATTTCAATTTTTTATAATTGTTTCTATTTAAATTTATGATTAAATTCTGATTTTCGTTACGAAAAACGTGCCAAATTATATCATACATCATTGGTTTTCAAAGGGTGCGGCCTAGAACATTTTCTTGGTGCGCCTTATAGTATTCCAAAGAAATATGTGGCCAGATACAAAAATAAATTTGGTTACTTTTTCTTGTCAGTTTTCCTATTTAAAGGTAGCTTTCATTATAAACAACTAACATTTCTGGTTTTTTTTTTTTTTTTCACATAAAAAGTTGTCAAACAATAATCATGTGCAAAAGTAGGTTTCCAAGAAACAAGGAGTTCTTACTTCCTTAGTTGGCTACTAAGATCGCTAGCGTCTATATAATTTTTTTTAATGTTCAAAATAATTTCCATTGTAGCCTCTGAGACTTTGCCGTCTGTAAATAGTAGTCTGTGAAATTGATGATCATCTGGATATAAAACAGTGTTGCGTTTATAGCGAATTTGTCAGTAATTTGTATATAAAGAATCTACAATTATTTGCAGGCTTTTAAATACGGCCTAAAACTTTTTCTGACTGAATAACAACAGTGTGTTGAACAACAACTGTAACAGTGGTTCTGAAAGTTTCAGAACCACTGTTACAGACAAATGGTAAAAATCATTCTTAATAAATTACAATGTTTTAGAGTGAAAGAAAGCGTAAAATTTATTTAATAGAGATCTTATCTGTTGTGAAATTTTACATAACAAAGCGTGATGCAGTTATAAACAATTTAATGACTTTGCTTTTAACGTTGTCAACGTGTAATCAAATGGAAAAGCCAAAAAGATTATATCGTTGGAAAAAAACTTGGTTAATAATTAGAGCATTAATGTATGCTGGCGATGCTGAAGATAACATTTTATTGATAATATAATTAAATAAATACAGATTAACTATCAACAAGATTGCTAAAAGTTGTTACGTTTTTCTTTATAGGATAAAAATTTCTAAAAAAGTGCTTTCTGTTTGACCTTGAACGGTGATTTGATAATGTACCCTCTTTTTTTGTGTGTCAGGAATATTTTGTATCCAATCTGACTAATAATTCATGATTTTGCAAGGCAACAGTGCATGCATTTTTCGTTAATTGGTGTTAATGCAAAATAATTTTAAAAAGTGTTACAGCGATTTTCTTGTATTATTTAATGGCAAGCGTTTATTATTTTTAAGGCACTAGACCTGATAGCCGACTGGTTAGCTATCGGCACTACAGGTTTCGGGTTTGAGTCCCGGCAATGCCAGGGAGGCTTGAAGTGGTTCGGAATCCACTTTAAACGGTCGGTGCCTGTCTGATACGATCATAAAGTGCTGTGTGGGAGGTAGTGTTACTCTCGTCCGCAGCATGTCAGCAATCTATACGGGCCTCACTGGGCAGTGCTAAATGTGTAACAGGGGTGCACTCCTTGCTTATGGTATAAGGATAACTTTCTTACCAGAGGCATTAGAAAAAAAAATACTTTTTGTTGCGATTTAAAGTTTTAAATGTTTCACAAGCAAAGATATGACTTCTCTTTTAAAATATTTTGTAGAATTTCAGTTCCTTTTTTGCAATAAAAAGAAATCATGCATATTCTATATTCTTCATTATAATTTGTCTGTTGCCATTCATCAGTATACAAATAATAATTATAATTTTTGTGACACCTGTATTAGTGAAATATTCATAATCATTCAGCCTATATTATTAAAACAAGAAGTTTTAAACAAAAAAAAATGTACTTCTATCTCTAACTATCATTCGGCCTTTACTCCACATCATATCTAATTCATTTCTCTACCAGAAAAAAACACACCCGCATTTATTAAAAGAGCGCCGAAATTGATGGATGAACCCAATCCCACCTCCGAGATGAACGGTTGCAGAAACAAGAATCATTCGTTCGGTCACGTGACCAGATTACACCTTCAGAACAGAAAAAGAAAAAAAGATTACTTAAAAGAAAGAGTAAGTATGCAGATGAAAGAATATCGGTGTCATGGTGCTTGGCCAATCCTTCACCTCCCCCCCTTCACTTCCTTTCAACCCTATTAATTTTTTTGTTTTTGTTGAGCATGTTTTGTGCCAGTGATCGATTTATAGGGTTTTTCTTCAGGACAAAATAAATTACATTTATTGATGATCTTAAAAGAATGGGGGATTTTTTTCTTCTTCATAGTTTGTACCAAGATGAATGTAAAAGCATCGCTTCCAATTTAATTGTTGTTTTATATTTAAATTATTAACTCCTATTTCGATAAAAATTTTGAGAAATCGTTTAGTCGTAGAATAATTTCGTAAACAACTTGTCATAGATTTTTTTATTGCTTATTTTTTGAATCAATCAATTATATTTAGTATGGTGATATATCAATTAGTTTATTATTTTTCCAACTTCTTCGTATTTCTATTAGGACAATAAATAAATAATGGCGCATATCTATTCACTGTATAATAGCGTGTTTATTAGAAAAATTAATACTTCTTAGTTTACAACAAATGAGATAACATGGAAAAAAATATTTTGTTTTTTATCTCACTTGTTTGACAGCAATATCTAGATCAAGTCGAAGAACCCATGTGGTCTCATGGAAGGAGGGTCTTCTGTTGTGACGGAGCACCCGTAGGGAAAATACGGATTAAAGGGGTTTCCGAACCCCTACAAATATCCATGGATCCACCGGGACTCGAACAGGCAAACTGTGGTACTGAGCAATAGTTACTCGGCCATAAGGCTCCGAAAAAAATATGCTCTTCTCATATTTATTTACTTTTATTTTATTGAAAAAGAACGTGATGTGATGTATTAGAAAATTTTTAATTAATCTTTGGTTAAAATTTGAAATTGTGCAAAAAGTCATATAATAGTAAATTTTATAAATTAAATTTACATATAATGATTCCAAGTGTCAAGGAAACAAGTAATCCTTTTTTTTTGTTTGAAGAATCAATACTTAAGTATTGATTTTGATTATATTTGATGATTTGTAGATGTGTCATTACTGAATACATTGATAGCACAGCGACCTATAACTGATATCCTTGTTGGCTGAAGCGAATGAATGCTTTATCTATTGATCTTTGAATTATTAAAAAAATGGGAGTTTTTTTATTAAAAATAAGATAGGTTACATTTTGTTAATATATTACCTTACATTATACATTTATATTATATGATATAACGTATACAAAGTATGTTCATTTATGGTGATGGTCATACAGATTGTCTTTGAAAAATTTTGAAAAATTGTGAATTTTGGGTGAATGTATATAGAGAAGATAAAAGCCGAAAAAGATGAAACTTTTTTTCACTTTTTGTCTTTCATTTTGCACCTTTTTACAAATCACTTTTCTTATTGACTTTCTCTTATCAATGTGACTGAAAAAATCTTTACAATTACAGTAGGGTGGTTTTAAATTTTTCATTTTCACGAATAATTTTGTTTTTATTTTTTAACTTCGTTACACGTGAATTATTACTAATTGGAACGAATGAGCTAAATAACTGTTTGTTAACTATCTGAACAAAAGTCTGAATAAAATTTTAAATTTTGAAAAAAAAATTGTACATCAAAGTAAAATTATTATTATTTTTTTTTTTTTGAAAAAAGAGAAAAGAAGTTTTGAATATCCATTGTTTTACCATTTGTTTTATCTGGTTAAAGTAAATAGTGTGTGGGCTGCTTAATAGAGTAATAGTTACATTGAAAATAAAAATAATAATAAACGTGAAGAGTTAAAAAATGTAATTTGATATTATAAGACATTACGTGGGTGTTATTGCTAATTATTTAAATAATATTACGAAACCAATTTTGTGAAGCCAAGTATAAATTGTTTTTTCTCAAGTTTTCCTTTTTGCTACTTTTTGCGTATAGATAAAATTGTAATACGGTTTGAATTTTTTTCGCCATAAATGAAAATTGCATAATAAAAATGTAGTTATAAAAATTCACTTTATTTTTAATAAATCAAGTGGAAATTTATTATGAATTCTTCATTTAATAAATTCACTCCTCAATACTTATAAATTAATATTTGAATATGGATAATTATGGTTCATAAAGTAAATTATTTGTATGTATAAAAAGTAGTTATCATTAATATTTAATAATTTATGAACAATTTTAAACAAAACCCTCTAATGTTTGATTAATGTTTCTATTTAAAACTATTATATTCTAATTTTCGTTCCAAAAAAAATGCCAGATTATATTCTACATCAATCGTTCTGAAAGAGTACTACATCAATGGTTAAAAAGCGATTTTCGGGTGCGCCCTATAGTGTTATAAAGAAATATGTGCCAAGATATAAAAATAAGTACAGTTACTTTTTCCTTTCAGTTTTAAAGATAGCTTTCATTATAAACAACCAATTTGTCTGGTTACTTTTTTTCTTTTTCTTCACATAAAAAGTCGCCAAATAGCAATAATGCGCAAAAAAAAAAAGTTTCCACGAAACATTGAGCGTCAACTTCCTTGGTTGGCAAGTGTCTATGTGATCTTCAATGTTAAAAATTTACATTGCAACCTCTGAGATTCCGCCGTCTGCAAAGAATAGTCTATGAAGTTGAGGATCATCTGGATATAAGACTGTGGGGCGTTTATAGCGGATGCTAATTTGTCAGAAATTTGTATATAGTACAATACAACAAACACAAATAATTTGCAATTATTTGTGCACGACTGCTGGCTTAATGGGAACCGACGCCACCGGTGAGCATTAGGGCGAAGGTTCAATACACTAACGGCTTTGTTTTAAACATTGTTTCAAAAAACGAAGAGACTCGATGGCGGTTGTGTAGTTCAGTATCTGCCTAGTGAGTCGGACTACCTGGTGGGTGTTTTCCGGGGTGTTTCCGTACGATACGCAAGTGCCGGGTAGTTACTTCCGGGAAGGTACTGCCCTCCTTCTTCAGTGACACTCGGTCTGATGACCAATTGTCTGGCTTTTGGTACCCTAGGCTCCAGATTCGAATCCTAGTTGTGGCAGGCATCTTTGTGAGAGGTTCCCAATTCACCTTTAAACTGCAGGTCTCAGTCTTTTTAGCCTAAAGTGTGCACAAGATGACCGTAGTGCGACAAACCAATCTTCAGCGACACGGAGCAAAGTCAGACTTCTAACAAATGGTGCTCCATCACAACAGAAGCTGCGTCCTCCTTCCTTCTTTTTCATGAGGGATACGACAACAAGAACAACAACAATAATTAACAAGCGGGCTGAAAAGTTCATAGGCTATCACGTAGATGACGCTGCTAGTATTAAATCCATGTGATTTTTAGTTAGCCCTAACCTTCAAAAGACACGTGTACAAATTTGGCAGCTGGTGCACTATTAGTATGTGAGCTATAGCATTTTTAGTGAAGCAACTTTTGTTAGTTTGAAAAAATAGATAAAAAAGGAATTTTTGTGTGCTAATAAAGCATTGAATTTTGGCGAAAAAAAATACTATGGAAGCCAAGACTTGGCTTGATAAACATTATTCGGACTTTGCCCCAGGAAAATCAACCGTAGAGAAGTTGTTTGCTAAATTTAAACGAGGCGAAGTGAGCACCTAGGACGATGCACGCAGTGGACGCCCCAAAGAGGCTGGTGCCAAAGAAAACATCAAAAAGTCCACAAAAATTTCTGATAACCGTAAAGTGAAGTTGATTGATATAGCTGGGACCCTAAACATATCAAAGGAACGTGTTGGACATATCGTGATTGAATATTTGGATATGCGAAAGCTCTGTTCAAAGTGGGTGCCGTGCGATCTCACAAGCGACCAAAACCAACAACGAATGGATGATTCTAAGCAGTGTTTGGAGCTGTTCGATCGTAATAAACCCGAATTTTTGTGTCGATATGTGACAATGGATGAAACATGGCTCCATCATTTCACATCGGAGTCCAATCGAGAGTCTGCTGAGTGGACTGCACGTGATGAACACTAAAAATGCAAAAACTCCCATACTAATAGTGCAACAGATGTCAAATTTATACACGTGTCTTTTGAAGGTTAGGGCTAATTAAAACTCCTATGGATTTAATACTAGTAGCGCCATCTATGTGTCAGCCTACACACTTTTCAGCCCACGTGTTATTTGTAGGTTTTAACTACGGTCCTACTTGAAAAAAAATCGAGAATCACTGTTTTAGATAAATGGCAAAAATTATTGCTAATAAATTACAGTGTTTTGGAAGTGAAGGAAAGCGTAGAGTATGTTTAATAGAGGTCTTATCTCCTATGAAATGTTGCATAGCAAAGAGCGACATAGCTTTTAACAATTTAATTACTTAATTGCTTTTGATGTTGTCAACAAGTAATGCGGGCCCAAAAGAGTGTAACACAAGAAAAAAATCTGGGTAAATTGATTTTTTAATAATTAGGACAATTAATTTATGCAGGCGAACCTCGAGATAACATTTTATTGATATTATAATTAAGTAAAATTAGATTAATTATGAACAAGATTAGTGAAACATGATGCGTTTTTCTTTATAGGATATAATTTCTTAAAAAAGGGTGCTTTCTGTTTGACCTTTGCTTTTTAATGCACCCTCTTTTTTGTTGGTCACGAATGTTTTATATCTAATCTGACAATTACTTTAAGCAGTTTGCATAGTAGCAGTGGATATATTTTTCACTAATATAAAATGTTTTTAACAGCGCTTTTATTGTGCAGAAATTATTGACATTTATTTATAATATTTTTTGTTGTGATTTAAAATGTTAAATGTTTTATAAGCAAAAAAAAAAAATGACTTCTCTTTTAAAATATTTTATAGAATTTCTGGTACGTTTTTGTAGAAAAAAATTGCATATTGTATATTCTCCGTTATAATTTGTCTTTTGGCATTCACCAATATACAAATAACAGTTATAATTATTGTGACACGTACATTAGTGAACTATTCATATTCATTCAGAATATATTATTAAAACAAAAAGTTTTACGCGAAAAAAATATAATGTTCTCTAATTGGTGTTAATTTAAAATAATTTTAAAAGGTGTTACAGCGATTTGTCGGACGAATTTGAGCGATGTTTCACAACCAAAAATATGACTTCTGTAATATGATCGTATTCTGCATTATTAAATATTTCACAAGCAAAAATATGACTTCTTTTTTAAAATATTCTGTAGAATTTCTGATACGTTTTTGGAGAAAAATAATTCTTTCATATTGCATATTCTCCATTATGTCTTTTGCCATTCACCAATATACAATTGGTAATTATAATTTTTGTGACAACTACATTAGTGAAATATACATAGACATTCGACATATATTATTAAAACAAGAAATTTTAAGAAATATTAATAAAAATAATAATAATTAAATGAAATTAGATTAATTATGAACAAGAAAAAATATGTCATGTATTTTTATAGGATATATTGGATTGATGCATAATTATCACTTTGTACATTACAAAAAGTTTCACAAGCAAAATAGGACTTCTCTTTTAAAATAGTTTGTAGAATTTCTGATACGTTTTTGTAGAAAAATAATTCTTACATATTGCATATTCACCATTATGTGTTTTGCCATTCACCAATATACAAATAATAATTATAATTTTTGTGACGCGTGCATTAGTGAAATATTCATATTCATTCAGCATACATTATTAAAACAAGAAATTTTAAGCGCAAAAAATATAATGTTCATTAATTGGTGTCATTGAAAAATAATTTTAAGATGTGTTACAGGGGTGTTTTATTAAGTTTTGTTTGCGATTTAAAATTTTAAATGTCCTCTCGGCAAAAATATGACTACTCTTTTAAAATTGTTTGAAGAATTTCTGGTGTGTTTATGAAGAAAAATTAAGTCTTTCATATTGCATTGTCACCATTATAATATATCTGTTGTCATTCACTGATATACAAATAATATTTACGACATGTACATCAGTGAAATATTCATATTCATTCAGCATATATTATTAAAACAAGAAATTTATCTCTGAATATCTCTAACTATCATTCGTCTTTTATTCCGCAGCAAATCTAAGTCGTTTCTCTAACAAAGAAGAAAAAAAGACCTGCATTTATTAAAAGAGATCCGAAATTGATGGATGAACCCAACCCCACCTCTGAGATGAACGGTTATAGAAGCAATAATCATTCGTTCGGTCACGTGACAAGATTGCCCGGATGGAAATGACGACGAAAATCAAATGGATGGCCCCACCATCAAACAGTAAATAGATTTCGGCACCTTCGAAAACAGAAAAAGGAAAAGAATATCTAAAAGAAAGAGTAATCATGCAGATGAAAGAGTATCGGTTTCATGTGTGTTGGCCAACCCTTCTTCCACCCTCATCCCTTCACTTCCTTTCAACCCCTATTCATTTGTTGTTGTTGAGCATGTTTTGTACCGAGATCGATTTAGAGGGTTTTTCTTCAGGATAAAATAAATTACATTTATTGATGATCTGAAAAGGATGGGGGAGTTTGTAACAAGATGAATGAGAAGCATCGTTTCCAATTTAATTGTTGTTTTTACATTTAAATTATTAACTCTTTTCGATAAAAAGAAGCAATTTTGAGAAATCGTTTCACTGCGGAATAATTTCGTAAACAACTTGTCACAGCTTATTTATTGTCCGTTGTTTTTGTAGTAATCAATTATTTTCAGTATGGTGATATAACACATAGTTTATCATTATTTCAAATTTCTTCATATATGTTTTAGGAAAATAAATAAATAATTACGTAAATCAAGTCTGTGTATCTAGTTTATAATGTTTATTAGAAAGAAATGATAATTCTTAGTTTGCATTAAATTAGAAAACTCGGAAAATATAATTTTCAGTAATTCATGTTAAAGTAAAATAATCTTAAAAGGTGTTGTAGGATTTTTTTGTGTAATATTTGGTGACAATCGTTTGTTATATTTTATGCTGCAGAGCCTGATAGTCGAGTCGTTAGCGGTCGGTACTACAAGTTTCGGGTTGAAGTCCCGGCGGTACCATGATTGTTTGTAGTGGTTCGGAATCCACTTTAAATTATAGGCTCCCGTCTAATAGGATCGTAGAGCGTTGTGTAGGGGTAGTGTTACTCGCGTCCGCAGCATGTCTTCAAGTTACACGTGTTCCCTTGGGTAGTGTTAAATGAATAACAGTGGTGCAGCCCTTGTTTATGGCATAAATATAACTTTCTGTCTTGTCAGCTGTACTAGAAAAACAATACTCTTTGTGGCGATTTAAAATTTCTAAATGTTTCACAACAAAAATATCACTTCAATTTTAAAATATTTTGTAGAGCTTTTATTACTTTTTGCAAAAAAAAAAAAAGAAAAAGAAATCTGACATATTGCATGTTCTCCGTTGTAATATGTCTGTTGCCATTCACTATTACACAAATAATAATTATATTTATTGTGACACGTACATTAGTGAATTATTCATATTCATTCAGCATATATTATTAAAACAAGAAGTTTTAAGTAAAAAATATATCATCCATTGGTGTTAATGTAAAATAATTTTAAAAGGTGTTACAGCGAGTTTCTCGTACAGAAATTTACTGACATTTAGTTTTCGTTGCCATTTAAAATTTTAAATATTTTTTAGTAATTTTAAAATTTTATATATTTTTTATTAGTAGAAAATATAACTTCTTTTTTAAAATATTTTATAAAATTTCTGGTACGTTTTTGTGGAAAAACATCTTACATTTGCCTATTCTCCTTTGTATTATGTCTGTTTCCATTCACTTTACACAAATAATAATTATAATTATTGTGACCTATTCTTAGTCATGCAGCTTTAATATTAAAGGAAGAAGTTTTAAACAAAAAAATTTCTCTGAATATCTCTAACTATCATTCTCTTTATTATTCCATAGAATATCTAATTCGCCTTGATGGATGAACCCAATCCCACCTCTGAGATGAACGGTTACTCATTCGTCCGGTCACACGAACCCGGATGGAAATGAATTGGATACCTCGCCTCCATTAGATTTCGTGAAACGGAAACAGAAAAAAAGAATATTTCATACGTGAAAGAATATCGGTTTCATGTGTGTTGGCCAACCCTTCTCCTTTCACTTCCTTTCAACCCCTATGCATTTGTTGTTGTGGTTGAGCATGGTTTGTGCCAGAGATCGATTTATGGGGTTTTTTCAGGACAAAATAAATTACATTTATTGATGATCTTAAAAGAATGGGGAGTTTGTAACAAGATGAATGAGAAGCATCGTTTTTTAATTTAATTGTTGTTTTGCATTTAAATTATTAACTCTTTTTCGAAAAAAAAGCAATTTTGAGAGATCATTGTAGAATAATTTGTTTAACAACTTGTCATGGATTATTTATTGTCCTTTGTTTTTTTTAATAATATATTATTTTCATTATGGTGATATATCACGTAGTTTATTGTTTTTCAAAGTTCTTCATATTTACATTATGTTAATAAATAAATAATAATGGAAATTCTGTCTGTATCTAGGTTAGTGGTTTTTTAAAAAAAATTTATAATTTTTAGTTTGCAATAAATACAAAACATTGGAAAATATAATTTTCAGTAAGTGACGCGAATGTAAAATAATTTTAAACGAAGTTACAGCGATTTTCTTGTGTATTATTCAGTGACAATCGCTTATTATATTTTATACTGGAGAGCCTGATAGCCGAGTGGTTAGCGCTCAGTTCTACAGGTATCGGGTTCGAGTCCCAGTGATGCCATGGATGTTTGTAGTGGTTTGGAATCGACTTAGTAGGTCCCCGTCTAATATGATCGTAGAGTGTTGTTGAGGGGTAGTGTTACTCGCGTTCGTAGCATTTTTCAAGCTACATATGCCCATGATAACATTATGACTTGCCAGCTGCATTAGAAAATAACTTTTTTCCCGCGATTTAAAATTTTAAATGTTTCAAAACTCAAAATGTTTTAAAATTTCAATGTTTCAATCAAAAGTATAACGTCTCTTTTAAAATATTTTGCAGAATTTCTGATATGTTTTTGTAAAAAAAAAAATCTTACATATTTAATATTCTCCATTAAAATTTGTCTTTTGCCATTCACCGATATACAAATAATAATTATAATTTTTGTGACCCGTACATTAGTGAAATATTCATAGTCATTGAGCATATATTATTAAAACAAAAAAAATTAACCAAAAAAAAAAAATCCTCCTGAATATCTCTAATTATCATTTGTCTTTTATTCCATAGCGTATCTAATTCGTTTCTCTACCAGAAAAAAAAGCAACCCGCATTCATTAAAAGAGCGCCGAAATTGATGGATGAACCCAATCCCACCTCTGCGATGAACGGTTACAGAAACAAGAATCACTCGTTCGGTCACGTGACCAGATCACCCGATGGAAATGACGACGCAAATCAAATGGATGGCACCACGCATCAACAGTAAATAGATTTCGGCACCTTCTGAAACAGAAACAGAAAAAAAGAATATCTAAAAGAAAGAGTAATCATGCAGATGAAAGAATATCGGTTTCATGTGTGTTGGCCAACCCCTCCCCCCCTCTCACTTTTCACTTCTTTCAACCCCTATTTCATTTGTTGTTGTTTTGTTGAGCCTGTTTTGTGCCAGAGATCGATTTGGAGGGTTTTCTTTAGGATAAAATAAATTACATTTATTGATGATCTTTAAAGAATGGGGGATTTTTTTTTTTCATCACAGTTGCACCAAGATGAATGTAAAAGCATCGTTTCCAATTTAAATGTTGTTTTACATTTAAATTATTAACTCGTTTTTGATGAAAAACAATTTTGAGAAATCGTTTCATTGTAGAATCATTTTGTAAACAACTTGTCATAGCTTATATATAGTCCTTTTTTTTTTTTTCCCATAATCAATTATTTTCAGTGGGACCATCATATTATATCATGGAGTTTAATATTTTTCAAACGTCTTAGTGCTTGTATTAGGATAATAAATAAATAATAAAGCAAATTTAGTCTCTGTATCTAGGTTAATGTGTTTATTACAAAAAATTAGTAATTCTTAGCTTGCAAAATATTAGAAAACATGGAAAACAAATTTTTCAGTAATTGATGTTAATGTAAAATAATTTTAAACAGTTTTAGAGCAATTTTAGCGTGTATTATTTAGTGACAATCGTGTATTATATTATATGCTACAGGGCATGATAGACAAGTGGTTAGAGCTCGGTACTACAGGTTTCGGGATCAAGTCCCTTCGGTACAATGGTTGTTTGTAGTGATGTGGAATCCACTTTAAATCATAGACTTCGGTTTTATATGTTCTTAGAGCGTTGTGTGGGGGCAGTGTCACTCCCGTCCGTAGCATGTCTTTAAGCTACACGTGTTCTCCTGGGTAGTGTTAAATGTGTAACAGCGGTACAGCCCTTGCTTATGGAATAAAGATAACTTTCTATCTTACCAGCTGCAGTAGAAAAAATAATTTTTGTTGCGTTTTAAAATTTTAAATGTTCCATAAGCAAAATACTTCTTTTTTAAAATGTTTTGTGGGATTTCAGGTAAATTTTTGTAGAAAAATGAATTCCTGCATATTGTATGTTCTGCGTTATATGTCTGTTAAAAAAAAAAAAGCAATTTTGAGAAATCTTTTGTTGTAGAATAATTTCGTTAGACAACTTGTCATAGCTTATTTATTGTTTTTTTTTTAATAAATCAATTATTTTCAGTAGGATGATATATCGCAGAATTTATTATTTTTCAAAATTCTTCATACTTGTATTAGGATAATAAATAAATAAGCGCATATATAGTCACTGAGGGTTAGCGTGTTTGTTGGAAAAAATTCATTGCTATAAATTAAATTGATTGATTAAAAAAAAAGACAATACATAAGCTACGACAAGTTGTTTACGAAATTACAATGAAACGATTTCTCAAAATCCCTTTTTTTATCGAAAAAGAGTTAATAATTTAAATGTAAAGCAACAATTAAATTGAAAGCGATGCTCTTACATTCATCTTGGTACAAAATATGTAGAAAAAAAAAAATCTCCCATTCTTTTAAGATCTTCAATAAATGTAATTTATTTTATCCTGAAGAAAAACCCTATAAATCGATCTCTGGTGCAAAACAGGCTCAAAAAAACAACAACAAATGAAATAGGGGTTGAAAGGAAGTGAAAAGGTGAGGGGGGGGTGGAGGGTTGACCAACACACATGAAACCGATATTCTTTCATCTGCATGATTACCCTATCTTTGATTTTTTTCTGTTTCAGAAGTGCCGAAATCTATTTACTGTGGATGCCACCCATTTGATTTTCGTCGTCATTTCCATCCGGGTAATCTCGTCACGTTACCGAACGAATGATTCCTGTTTCTGTAACCGTTCATCTCGGAGGTGGGGTTGGGTTCATCCGTCAATTTCGGCGCTCTTTTAATAAATGCGGGTCTTTTTCTTTACTTTGGTAGAGAAACGAATTAGATATGCTTGCAATAAAAAAAATGATAGCTGGAGATGTATTTTTTTATTTTTTGTTTACAATTTCTTGTTTTAATAATATATTCTGAATGAATATGAATATTTTAATAATGTACGTGTCACAAAAATTATAATTATTCTTTGTATATTGGTGAATGGCAACACACATATTATAACGGAGAATATGTGTGTTGCCATTCTACAAAACCTTACCAGAAATTCTACAAAATATTTTTAAGAGTCAAATTTTTACTGAAAAACTTTTAAAATTTTAAATCGCAACAAAAAATATAACAAACGTCAGTAAAAACAATAACTAATATATAAACAATAAATAAAATATAACGATTGTCAGTAAAATCACTGCTCTTATTGTAGATTAATACGGAGATCCTTGGCCGCGTAGCGGTCACTAGCTCCTTCATTGTAAAATATTGAAACATAGCGGTGGTCTCATGCCCTTTGAGTTAATAAGAAAAATAGATAATTAAATGCCCTTTTTTTTTTAAAAAAGTATTATCTATTTAATGAAATTATAAAAAGAAAAATAACAAAAATTTCAAAAGTGTAGATGGTGATGAAATTAGTTGCATGTAATGAAAAAAAAAAACACAATGAGCAAAGGTCAAATTAGGAGAAAAAAATACCTTAGGGAGAAAAGCGAACTTTTTCATATAGCCAATTGTGGACAATAAGTCAGTCAGAGCAGGAGAAAATTGTCAGGATAAGGAATTAATTTAAAATATTTAGAACAGTGCGAGGTCTTTTGCTATGTTTGCGGGAAGAAATATCATAATCGTAATTTTGAAGGACATTTAAAAAGGGTTATTGATGTTTTGCATATCATTATAGAATTTAGTAGAAATTTTGTGCACAAATTGTCTTAAACTTGGAATCACGAGAACGCGTCGAATATCGTCATTACGAAAGTAGAGAAAATCACTGTAACACAATTTAAAATTATTTTGAATTGACATCAATTAATAAAAAATATATGCACTTGTTGCCATGGAAAAATTTTTGTATTAATTGTTAAATTAAATATAAAAATATTCTGGACACAGACAAAAAAGGGTGCAATATCAAACCACCGTTCAAAGTTCAAATAGAAAGCACCCTTTTTTTTTTTAGAAATTTTATCCTACAAAAAAAAGCATAACATCTTTATCAATCTAGTTCGTAATTAATCTAATTTTATTTAATTATAATATCAATAAAATTTTATCTCAAGCTTCGCCTTCATAAATTAATTGTCTTAATTATTTAAAAAATCCATTTACCAGTTTTTTCCAGCGTTATAATGTTTTTGGCCTTTAGTCTCCATTACATGTTAACAACATTAAAAGCAGTTAATTGATGAAATTGTTTAAATTTACGTCACGTTTTGTTATAGAACATTTCATAGTAGATGCACTCTATTAACATATTCTACGTTTACTTCCTCCTAAAACAATTTATTAGCAATGGTTTTTGCCATTTGTCTGCAACGTGTTTCTCAAACTTTTTGAAGTCACTATTCAGTCAGAGAAACTTTTTGGACCATATTTAAAAGCCTACAAATAATTGCCGGCGTTCTATATGCAAATTTCTGACAATTGAACATCCGTTACAAACGCCCCACAGTTTTATATCCAGATGATCATCAATTTCACAGACTATTATTTACTGACGGAGGAGTCTCAGAGGTTGCAATGAAAAATTTTTTAACATTGAAGACTCTTAGTAGCCAACCATAGAAGTGACCGTAGCTTTATTCTTGGAAACCTCCTTTGACGCCTATTGCTGTTTGGTGACTTTTATGTGAAGAAAGAAGAAAAAAAAGCAGCATGAAAAGTTAATTGTTTATAATTAAAGATATCTTTGAATATTAAAACTAACACGAAAAATTTAACTGTATTTATTTTTATATTTTGGCACATATTTCTTTGGAGTTCATATTTCCTTTGAGAACCATTGATGTAAAATAAAATCTAAAAATAAAATTGATAATA
This sequence comes from Caerostris extrusa, assembly GCA_021605095.1. NCBI lineage: Eukaryota > Metazoa > Arthropoda > Arachnida > Araneae > Araneidae > Caerostris > Caerostris extrusa. The sequence goes on along the minus strand of BPLR01018260.1, from coordinate 49,675 downwards.
ATAAAAATAATAAAATAAAATCGGACACTGTTATTCTTAAAATATTCTCCAGCTGCTTTAGGAAGAAAAATTACAATTTATTGAAGTTCACAATTGTCCAAGAAAAATAAGAATTTAATTATAATTAATTGTAAAAATGTTATTTATATATATATGTTAAATGTTATATATATATATATAGGAGTTAAAGTATTAAATCTGATAGTAGCCCCCAGCATAGATGAGATCAAAATGGCTGAAAATAATCTATCTCTATATATATATATTTAAATAATGCATCTAATTTTTCTTATTAAACCCATTTTGATCCCGTTTCTGATATACATTCCTCTACATTACAAATTGTTATTATTGCAACTCTACTACCCCTACATTTTGTCTTGCGTCTTCTCGTCAAACTCAGCTTTTTTTTTTTTTTTTTTTGCCTCTTATAATCAGTGACATAACATTTATTTTCATTGAAGCTATTAATATTATTATTTCTACCGAGCTAGGCAAACTTTTAGCCTGACAAATTTTGTAATCTTCAGATATTTTGCTGGAATTCTTGTGCTGTTTTCCTAGCTGAATCCGAACCATCATATTAAAATTTTAAAAATCAATGATTCAATAAAATGATATCAATGATGCAGCGTTTAAACTTATAATTTGTCTGCTGATTCTGGGTAATCTTTCCATTACGTCTTTAAGCGGATTTCGAATTTGTTGCTCATATGCACAAGCACAAAAATATATGTGCTACTGTGCACAAAAAGTAATACCAAACATTATTTTTTTTTTTTTTCAAAAACTCTTTATTTATTCTTCCAAATTTATTTCATCGTCCTTCAAATTAATCCCTTCCGGACACAATGCACTTATGCCAACTTTTTTTCAATCCTCAATGCATGCTAAAAAGTCATCGGCAGGGATGGCCTTCAAAGCAATCGAATCTCTTCAATTGACACAAAACGGTGTCCCGGAGTGGTCGTTTGAGTTTAGGGAATAGCCAGAAGTCGCATGGTGTGAATACGGTGGTTGTGGAAGCTTCATGGAAATAATTTTGTCGTGGAGGTATGTACACAAAATTCAAATTATACTGTAATAAAATACACTTTTACTCACTTTCATAAATCAAAAGAATATTTTCAGCTTCTTGGAGTGGTGTTTATGGCAGAAAATATCAAAATTATATGTTAGTATTCATATTTTAATATTTGTTTCCATTAAATAATTGTTGGCATTGATGTGCTAGGTATTCGTAAAAGTGAATACTTCCCTTATCAATGCTAAGTTTTACGAATATATTAAATATATAAAATCACTTCAAAACTAATATTCCTCCATGATTGCAAATTTAAAATGAATTAAGTAATTCAAGTTCTTTAAAATATTATGCATTTTTAAATTATAATTATACTTATGTTACTTACTTATAAGTTACTTATATATATGGCTAGAGAGTGTAAGTTGAATTAAAAATTATTAGCTTCAATGCTTTCTCATGATGTCTAAATAATCAGAAAACTATAAATTTCATCAATTATATTTATGCTTTATTATTTACATAGATAAAGAATTCTATAATCACTTAAACTTAAAATTAAGTTTTATAATTGTAGTACATTATGTCATTAATATCATACATTAAATATCTCAAATTCAATTTTTTATTTAAAAAATCGTTGTCTTTCAAATTCAAACAATAACTTAACTTGATAAATTGAGTATTTTCACGTTTAAAATTTTTAAAAATATGTTACGAATTGCAAATGATTTTTTTTTAAATTGTTAAAGAAAAAGAAAAACATAAATGAATTTTCTTTTAATGAATGATAGAGATTTGAAAGACTTATGTCAGGAAAAATTTTACAATAATTCTGTTTCATAATACTAGATGGCGCTTAATGTCGTGAATTAAATTGACTTGATGGAATGGTCAGATATGTTTTAACTAGTAGAAAGGAGCTCTATGACAATTTTTTTCTACATAGTTTATTTTGTTTTATAGATTCATGGTCAAAAAGTGCACAAGCAGAACTCTTGATTGAATATCCAGTAACTGATGCAGAATAGTCACACATTTATTTACATATATGCACCAATATTTAATTTAGGAATGATAAATAAATAAAAATTAAATAACGAGAGGGAAGTATCAAACAACACCAAAGACAAAACACAAATTTCAATGAAATAAAAATTAATTTGATGCTAGAAGGAATTTTACAAATAAAAATATTATATTTATTGTGTTAAGATAACAATTTGTAATAAAAAAATTTCATATAGAATTTTTATAAACATAATTAATAATTTTTTTATAATAATAAATTTGGCATAGTTTCAAAAATTTTTAATTAAAAAAAAATTCTTAAAATAATATCATAAAACTTATATAAATTAATTAATTAAATAAATTTAATTTTTAGAGAACATTCAACTTTTCGTTTTAATATTTAAAATAAATCTTGCAGGATTAATTTGAAGAAAAAGAAAAAAAAAATTCGCGTAACAAACATAACAGGTGGGCTGAAAGGGTCATAGCCTGGCACATAGATGGCTCTACTAGTATTAAATCTATATGATTTTTAGTTAGCCCTAACCTTCAAAAGACACGTGTATAAAGTTGACAGCTGTTGCATTATTAATATGTGAGTTGTAGCATTTTTAGTGAAGCAACAAGATAGAAAAATAGATAAAAGGAATTTCGTGTGTTAATAAAGCTTTGCTTTTTGGCGAAAAAAAATACTATTGAAGCCAAGGCTTTGATTGATAAACATTATTCGGACTTTGCACCAGGAAAATTAACTGTAGAGAAGTGGTTTGGTAAATCTAAACGAGGCGAAATGAGCACCGAGGACGATGCACGCAATGGACGCCCCCAAGAGTGAAGTTGATTGAGATAGCTGAGACCCTAAATATATCAAAGGAACGTGGTGGATATATCGTGAATGAATATTTGTATATGCGAAAGCTCTGTTCAAAAGTGGGTGCCGCGCAGAGCTCACAATCGACCCAAAACAACAACGAATTGATGATTCTAAGCAGTGTTTGGATATGTTCAATCGTAATAAACCCGAATTTTTGCGTCGATATTTGACAATGGATGAAACATAGGTTCCATCATTTCACACCGGAGTCCAATCGACAGTCAGCCGAGTGGACTGTACGTGATGAACACTAAAAATGCTATAACTTCCCTAAAAATGCTATAACTCGCATACGAATAGTGCAACAAAAATTTATACACGTGTCTTTTGAAGGTTAGGGCTAACTAAAAATCATATGGATTTAATACTAGTAGCGCCATCTATGCGTCAGCCTATGAACTTTTCAGCCCACCTGTTATTTACAAATAAATATATCATAATTTGGCGGAGAATTAGTGGCGAAGTGATCGCGGTTGACAGGAGACCAGGCGGTGGTGAGGTTGTCGATAAAGCCAACAGAGAAGTTTTCAGCAGTCCACTGCATTGGAGTCAATTGTCCACCACGATATACCTGGGAGAAAGAAAGCATATGTTGTTATTTATTGTGATGAAAGCTCTGCTGTCACTTGTTAGCCAATGTATGGAAATTAAAATATTTTAAGTGCCCAAATGGAAAGCGGAAAATCGTTACTGCAAATCTCTATCTATGCTAGGTATTGGGAGAATATACCTGTAGACTTAAAATTGTATATATATATACAAAAATGTTAAAAAAAAAGTTGCGGAGCATTTTATTTCAAATTTCGTTAAGTAATGGCTTCAAATCTAAAAAAAAGGTATTTCATGATGTTCATAATATATATATATATATATATATATATATACAGTCAGTCACATAAATGTGACCACCTGTCAAAATCCAGAATAACAACCTTTGGCAGAGCGGACCGCTGCGAGACGTGCAGGAAGAGAGTCAATTAGGTTTCTGAAGGTGTTCACTGGGGTGTTGAGCCATGCCGACTCCAGTGCCGTGGCCAGCTGAGCTAGATTACGCGGTTGAGGATCCATGGCTCAAAAACCCGATCGAGGTGGTCCCACAGATTCTCGATTGGGTTTTAAATTCGATGAGTTTCTGGCCAGGGGAGTACTGTAAACTCATCCTGGTGCTCTTCGAACCACCCAGTGAATGCCAGGAAAACATTCCTCAAATCGTAATGCTCTCTCCTCCAGCATGGATCCTTCCGGCAATTGTTGGTGTTTGCTTTCAGGCGTTTCACGCCGTATACGCCAACGTCCATCTGTCCGATGGAGCATAAAACGTGACTCATCAGAAAAAGCCACCTGTAGCCACTCTGTGAACGTCCAGTTTCGGTACTGGCGTGCAAATTCCAGCCTACGTCACCGATGAACAGCAGTCAGCATAGGTGCATTTACCAGGCGTCTGCTGCGGTGGCCCATGCGCAGCAACGTTCGCTGAACTGTTGTTGAGGATACACTCTTGGTAGCCCCTTGTTCATCTGGGCGTTCAGTTGCTCAACAGTTGCACGTCTATTCGCCCGAACGCATCTCCGTAGCCTTCGTTCACCTCTGTCATCTATAGCCCGTGGTGCACCACATGTGCCACTCCACTGATTTTGGATAGTGCCATTTCGCCATGCACGGTATACATTTACCACGGCGGCACGAGAAAAGTTCACAAAATTAGCCGTTTCCGAAATGCTTCCACCCTTGGCCCGAAAACCAATAATCATGCCCTTTTAGGACGTCAGATAAAGCGCTACGTTTCTGCATTACGCCAACGTCTGAAATGCTTTCCGATGCCCTAGGACATCCTTTATGTACACTCCACTGCAATGTACTGCCACCTGCCTTTTTGTGATTGGTTATTTCACGTTGACGTCGAAAGTAGGTGGTGGTCACATTAATGTGACTGGACTGTGTCTAAATCTATGGTGTTATAACAAAACTGTTAAACAAAGGTATTATATTTTTTGAAAAATATAAGGTACAGCTATATCCGAAATAAATAAAGTCTTTATATTCGTAACTTGATTGCGTCAAAAATATATTCATTTTATTCCTTATTTATTGTTTTCCTTTTGAAACAATGATTAAGAAATACAATGAAAAAATTCCCAATTGAAATTCAATACCACCCTAGATCAAATTACAAGCGGAAGAATCGCATGATGATACAAATGCTACTTATTGTCATGCTTGAACAAACTGGAATACGAGCATCTACCATGTTGTACGACCATGTTGTTGTAGGAAAGAGTCATGATTCTTCTGAAAAGATCGTTACATTCCTTTGCACACTTCTAAAGTTTATCCCACCATTACTGATGCAAACTCCTGTGATCTAGGGTCAAAGGTAATCGACTGAAATTCTTCTGTGCTGCAAACGACGTCGAATAGTACATGCTTCCGCAAATTGTGGTGCAACAGACTCTTGTTTTTGGACTATACTTTCTAAAAGTGTAATCCATCAGTGCCATGTGCATAATATTATGTTTATCCAGTGTGATGGAGTGACGAGACTGTTGCTCTTGGCGACTGCGGTTCTTGGTCCCTGGTGATGGTTTCTTGATCATTGATGGGGTTCTTTGACCCTGATGATAGTTTATTGCTCATTGATGACCTATACCTTGATCATTGATGAGGTATTTTTTATAAATGTGTATTTTTATATCGCGTTTTGTATTATTTTATAAAAATGGCATTATTGAATTAGAGCACCATAATGAAAAATGTATTTATCTTTTTAAGAAAATCGAAAAATTAAGGCCAAATTAAAAAAAAAAAAAAATGTTGATTTCTTTATCAGATCGCAAATTTATCAGAGCATATTCTTGTATTGACATTCGAAATTTTCTTTTATTGAAAAAATGTCTAAATATGTGAATTTTCTTTTATTGAAGAATTTCATCTTTAAATAATGACTTTTAATATGATTTTTAATGCCATTTCTATTAACAATGCAATCTTTTAAAACTATTAAGAATTTTAATGAAAGCATTCAGAATGGAGTTTTAATGTACATTATAATGAATCTTAAGAAATATAAAGATTCAATGAATTTAAAGAATTTATTTTCACAAACATTTCAATATTGTATTTCTGGCTGTATCTCTGAAGTATACAAATAATATGAAATAAGTAAATGTTAAGGGAAAATCTAGGCTACACTATTCTTAGTTTCTTTAATTAAGTTATTTGCCAGATCTTTATTAAATTTCTTCCTTTTAGAAACACACTGCTTCACATAAGCTGTTACAAAAAGCAGTTTTATTTTTCAAAATATTCTTTCAGAGTTCCCATTTTCATACCTCAGAATATCGGAGAAAATAAATTCTTTTGCTGTATCTGAAAGCAGAAGTCTTGGAAAACATTCAAACACCTTTGACGAATAATAAAAAAGAACCCACATGTATTGGTAGTAAAAGAGTTTGAAAATATCAATACTGTACTAAAGAAAAACATCACAATAACCGGAATTTGTTGTGCAAATAAATAAAAGTCCCTTTTTCGATTATGGCTCTCTCTTATTGGTATTTCAGTGGCATATATGGTGTTTAGATGAATTTAGAAAGAGCTTTTACGCAAAAAAAAAAAAAAAAAAAAAAAATCAATAAAATCAGCAAAGGGGAAAAAAAAAAGATATCTGTGCGACACTAAGATCTTCACATTTTTCGAATTTATTTTTTTTATTCGCAACATTATACAATGTTGTTTGATTTTCTTTCGTATTTTATATCGATGAATGAAAATATTGATATATACGAAATCTTATTGGAAAGAGCATAAATGCTTTGCAATAATTATTCAAAAATACCGTTATACAATAATATTAATTCACTGTATATCATGTGCATCGTGCCCCACTTATTCATATCACGAAGACGTCATCGACTGTCCATAAAAGAATGGCATAGAACAGGCGTCTCCAAATTGTGGCCCGCGAGCCAAATCCGGTCCGCCAGTGTCATTCATCCGGCCCGCGACAGCTAATAGCTTATTGTTACTGTAATAAGTCGGATAAAAAAACAAAGAATGACAATAACTCGGTTTTATTGACTTGCTAGGTAAAGCTTAATGACAAGCATAACACGCAGAAAATTTAACTTAAGCATAACAACTAACAAGTAATTGAAATGAATCACACTAACATTATAAACTAGTGAACATTCCGCTGTTACCCTCGGTAGTTATACCTACCTATTTCCGCTTTTAACCACTAGATGTCGTCAAGTATCACGGTCGTATCGATACACACAATAGTAATTGTAGTAATTGAACCAGCGAATTTAGCAAGTATATGCTCCCTCAGAGCGCGTACTCGGCGACTGGTCTAGAAATTATAGATAATGGCAGAAAAACTAAAACATTTTTGGCCCTTGGTACTTACTGGAGTAAACAGTATGGCCCTAAGGCTGGAAAGTTTGGAGACCCATGGCATAGAATAACCATAACATTTTGAGTTGTACAGGGAGAAAGACTCAAGCATACAAGAGTGTTGAAGTAACTTAGACATTTTCTACATGTTGTCTAATTGACATTTATTCTAATTGACATGTTATCTAATTGACATTTAGTTTCCAAGTTTCTGAAAGCAATGACTGCAATGAACACCATCAGCTTTTTTTTTTTTTCCTGAGCCCTCCTGCTTGCTAGTTGTGCACATTACCATTGAGCCCCGAATTGAGCATTTCACCATATTCGAACCATTTTTTATATTACCGCAAAATATTCAAATATTTAAGCTTTCAATCATGAAATAATATTAGGTATAATATTTATCTATTTTATTTTGTACTTATAAAAATAAATTATTAAATATGATATTCTACAGAATATATTTAATGTGCATCATTAAATATAAGGCCTGAATGACCGAGTGGCTAGCGCTCTGGCGCTCGGTACCACAGGTTTCAGGTTCAAGTCCCGGTGGGGCCATGGATGTTGTAGTGGTTCGGAATCCACTTTAAACTGTAGGTCCCGGTCCTAATAGGAGCGTTGCGGGGGCATTGTTACTCCGCGTCCGTAGCTTATCTTCAAGCTACACACACATCCTTGGTAAAGCTAAGTGAGCCAGGTGGGACCAAGCTGTCTAAGTGTTTGCCAGCTGCATTAGGGGGAAAAAACCAAACATTATTAAATATTTAAGTTATCGAATATAATTAATTCCAAAGCATATCAGAAGTTTATAACTATATTAATAAATTTTAAAGCACATAAATTAATGTTCTTTAATAATTTTTAATTCTTTAATTAATTTTAAGGGTTATTTTAATTAAGGTAAAATAAGAAAAAAAAAAATATTATATGTTGCAAGAGAAACAGATTTGTTATATGAAAAAAATATTTTATTATAATTAATTTTATTTTATTTCATAAAATATTAGTTTTAAATTAATTAACTTTTCAAAATTTATTTTTACTTACGTATATAGAAAACAATATTCATAAGATATATAAGCTTTCTAGGAGATTTTTTTTTTGCAGTTAAACTTTTAGAAATTGGAAAACTTGTGAATAAAGTATGAAATTGTTTTGGAATAATTTAATTTTTGTCTTAGTTGTAAAAAAAAAATTCTTGTTATGATACAATTATTTCCTAAAAAAAATCTTTAAAATGCATATTGAATGAAATATATAAAGAACATTTAGTGATGAAAGCTTTAGCTTCTATGCATGTATATAAAGCATAAAACCTTTTTAGCATAAAACGTTTTTAAATATATGTATATCTACATATATATATATATATAGAACATAAAACTTTTTTCACTAAATGTTCTTATATTTTATTTTATGTGCCATTTTAAGAATTTTTCTTTTTGTAAATATTTCTATATCTTGACTGAACGTACAGCGAAATTCAAAAAAAAAAAAAAAAAAAATCCAAATCGAAGTTACGAATAATGTACCAAACAACTCGATTGTGATCTTCCGCATCCAATTTACATCGACCCTTTCGAGTCGACCTCCTGGGAAGAAAGTAGTTCCCTTCATAGAACCCATGTCGATTAAAATCATCTCGACAGAGAGCGAGGGGATGCAAATGATATTATTTTTGCTTCTTTTGCTTTCAACCGGGCAATAGAGAAGCAGTTTAAATGACTCCCGAAAACGGTTTTCTCAAAATTCAATTGTTTTTTTCTTTTCTTTATTCCTCGACTTTTCTTCCTTTAGTACTTGTTTATTTTCTCTTCTGTGTTCTTTTAAACTGTGTAAGAGATGCGCGAAATTGAATATTTATTTTTCTTTCTCTGTCTTTTGGAAGTTTGAACGTTTTCAAGTTGGAAGGGAATATTAAGGAAACTCTGAATAACATCCTATATACAGTTAAAATTATTTAGAAAAACTTTTTATTTCTTTTATTTTTCGATAGATTTGTTTGGATGGAAACAATAAAAAAAAATATTGTAATTTAAAAAAATAAAAATAATGCATTTTTTAGCTTTAAAGAACTGAGAGAGTTTTTTTAGCTAAACATTGATTCATTGCCATGACAAATATAATTAAATCTATGTGATTAAAAAAAAATAAATCTTTTATATTTCCAGAATGTAATTTAATTTTCAAAATAGTAAAGTTTTTGTTTGAATAATTCAATATCGTTTGTTTACATTTTAATTTGCATTGAAAATTTCCTTTGTATTTAAATATTTATGCATAAGCTCTGTATCGCACAAATTTTTTATAAAAATTTTTTGGCTTAAATTACCTTTAAAACTTAACTAAACCAGCTGAAGCTATTTAACTTATTTGACTGGAATTTAAAAAAAATGAGAAAACATTGTTAACAGCCAATTAACACAAAATTCAACAGTTAATACTTTGTCTAATATCTTCAAGAAATTATAATATATCTTTTATATTATTCACTTTGTATCTATGTTTAAATTCTTAATTATATGAGAACTATTTTTGTATTGTAAAGCACAATAATTACCAAAAATTTAAAAAAGAAATAAAAATATTTTAAATGTGGTGTTTCTGTTCGTTGGAATTGAAAGAAGTTTTTTAAAAAAGAATTTATCAAACAGTTCTCAAAATAATCACAAAAAGGGCTGATTTTCTGTCTTGAAAATACACAAAATACACAAGCACACACACAAAATAGTATCCAATATTAATTAAGGCTTGTGATCATCGTAGGATTAAATATTATGTATTGAAAATATAAATAAATATTTAAAACGAAACAAGAATTCTTCATTGTCTTTATACGTTTTAAATCTCTTTTTAATACGCTTTTATTAGCTTCACCTGTATGTTTGTATGTTTGTATGTATGTATGTATGTAACTGACTTTTTCCCCTGGACTGTTTCTCTGTACACTATTTAAGCTGCAAACATTTACAGGCATCTTTCAGAAAGTTTGATACGCTTTTTATTAGTTTCACCTGTTTTGTTTGTAATTTTTGGGCTCGATTTTGCCCTCTTTAAACGATCAGATTTAATTTAAAGGTTGTAGACTTATGAAGGACCAACGACACTAAATCATTTGATAAGTTTATCTCATCATGATTAAGATCGCCAGGATGAGAGATTTTATTTTAACTTATGAATTTAACCCATGTAGAATGAAAGTATTGATCATTCAAACTTTTGAGCGCCTGACTACGGATAAATATTATGTATTTTAAATATTATAGTTTAAAAATATAAATTCTTTTAAATCAAACTAAAAAGTAAAAAATAAATGAATAGTTTAAAAAAATTAAGAGTTAATCAAAATTCTAAAAATAAAAAAATAAATTAATAGTTTAAAAAAAACTAAAAAACACGCTTTTAGAGTTAATCGATCTAAAAAGCAAAAAATAATTATTAACATAAGAATAAAATGACTGATTTCTAAAAGTCTTTATACGTTTTAAAACTAACTCTGCATTTCGGAATGAAACTAGTGAAAAATTATAACGATTGATATGGAGCACCCCACTTTAGAACAGTGACATTCATTTCTCAATCATTTAACATACGAATAAAAATATTTTAAATATTTTAAATATTTTATTATTTTTTACTTTTAGATCGATTAACTCTAAAAGCGCTTTTACCTTTAAGCACTGGTATTGACTTCCTCATTTCGCCCCGGTTTAGAAACCCCCTTTCACCATGACTAACAATCCCGAATGCTTATTCAATGCCGTTCCCGAACAAGGATGCATAATTGCGAGCGACCCATGCAGTGCCTCTCTGCATCACCACGAGCATCCGATATTGGAGGAGGACGTCACAGTGATTGTCAATCTCTGGAAATCCCCTCCGCACAATGGAGCCCCACACCACCACCACAATCGCTGCCAGTGGTGCTGACAGGGTACGAGTTCCCCCCCCCCCTGATGGAATTTTGGCGCGAAATGCTGTGATCTCATTTTCGAGAGATGTGGTTTGCAAATAGCTTTTCGGATTACCATGAAATGGGATGCGCAAAGTGTAAAGTATTGATTTGAAATTCCGGATGGTGATATTTCTGATCCAATATTTTCGTGCCATTAGCCTGGGAGTTTACATCACTGTATGGGATGCGCAATCAAGATATGTCATATTAAATATTCAGAAGTTTTCATCGGCCGTAAGCTGTGCTGTGTATTAATAATTAAACAAAAGAAAAAAAAAACATGCTATTGAGAGCTTCTTCTGTACATTTGCATTCAAGTCACCAACTTGGAGAATTCTTCCTGAAAGAAACATTGCATAAAATATGTAAAATTTGTATGATTCTTTACTATTTTATATCAATAATGTATAATACTACAAAAAACACATTATTGAGTGTATATTTGAATTTGAAATGTTTTTGTACTTTGACGACTTCCGCGACGTTTGCACAAAATAAAGGCATGGAAAGAAGATAATAAAGTATTTTTAATAACATTATTAAAAAATATTATCAACTCGTGCACACACGATATACTTCTATTTTAGAAATTTTTTATTCAATAGATAAATAAGTAAAATATTGTAAAATAAAATAAAAACACTTAAATTTATCATGTTAATTTTACTCAGATATGTTTGAAAATATTGACATAAAATACGTATTGTTAAGACTAGTAATTTCAAAGTGCTTTACAAGTCTGTAATACACATTATACAATAATACACACATATATACTACAAATTTAGTTATTTGCTACCTAATTTAGAAAATATTTATAATTGTTTTTATTATTACATAAAAATATAAATATTTAATTTCATACAACTAGTAAATCGAAATATCATTTTGAAATTTGTGCTAACAACAATTTTAATCAAATTTAAGTATGCATTTTGAAATTTATATTAATATTTGTGTTATTTAAATTATGAGAAGCAATTTTTTTTTTTTAAATTTTCTTTGAGGTATTTTAACAACATTTGTTATTAACCTATCAGAGAAGGGTTTTGTTATTAGTATCAATTTCCTTTCATAAATTGATATAAATTCGATGTTAATCCATCAGATTTAACTTTTCTTAGTTATAAGAAACTAATATTTTCGACAAGTTTCCTATATTCAATTAAAATACAAAAATGAAAATAAATTTGATATATTAGCTTTTTGATAACGTGCATGAATTAATGATGTAAGAATTAAAATTCAAATTATGAGTTAGATAATTAAGCAAATATTATATTTATTAATTTAATTCCAGTGTTTTTATCCTGATCATTATAATGAAAATATATTTTATTAATAATACAAGGTTTGAAAAATTTTATTTACCTTTCCCTAAAGTAATCTTTTTATTTCATTGGATTCATTTTCTCTTAATATAATTAAGAATTGAGAGATTTTTCCTAAAATAATCAAACATTTAAAATTTACTGTATTTAATCAAAATATAATCATTTCTTTTGTTTTCTTTGATTAAACAAAAAAGATTTCTGTCAAAAATGGAAACAAACAAACACAAAAGTAAGTATTGAATCAAAAGACCATACCCAAAGGAGGAAAAACTGCAGTACCAATTACAGCAAATCCTAGCAAGAAAAAGTCGTGGTTTATGACAAAATCTTCGCACACAACAGCAATTTATTGCCACTAATGAACAAGATCCAAAAGCTTTTAGGCGACTGTGTACCCCATAATGCGTCGCCAAATAAAGAATCGTAAACTTCTGGAACCGCCAATTTAAAAGCCTGCGAGGATTTATTGTTCGTTAACTGCAGGATGGAATAATTACCGAATGAAAATTTAATTACACGCTAAACGAACTTGCTCCTTCTGAAAATTGAAATTAGAAAAAAAATCATATGAAAGACAAAGATTCCATTTTTGTTTGAGTAGCAAATGGAATGGAATGGAATTGAGTGGAATATAAGTTTTACTTTTTTTTGGAAAAGGTAAATCCAATAAAGTGATGATTATGAATGTACCGTACCGAGTTAGAAGAATTTCCTAGAAATTTTTTACCTTATTTGCTTTTGCCCTTTTTATAATCTTTCGCATAAAGATATTAATGTTTGTTTATACAAAGTATAAAAAGGAATCTGGGCTGAATGTAATGAGACATGAATAATTTATAATAGCGTCTACGGAATAATGCTGTAAAAATTTTTACCTTATACCTTTTTGCTGATGAAAGATTTTGTTCATAATTATACGAAAAATTCATAGTATGGTATGATGAAAAGTAATAAATATTTCAATACATATAGTAAAGATTTTATTTTTGAAGATAAACGTTTCTAAACCCAAAACTGCAATGTTGATTATTTCAATAAAAAACAATAAACTAAATTATTAAAATACAGAAATATAAGTAGACACCGTATTTATTTTAGTATTAAGAACAAGATAGTAATTTTTTTAAAACGAAAGATCTTTTTCTAATTACATAACTAAAAAAAAAAATCAATGGTATAAATTTTATTTGATTATACCAAAGACTGAAAAGAAAATACTTTCATACAGTTTTTGGAGAACTGTGTTAGATTTATAACTAATATAATAAAATAGTTCAATTTATTACCAGAAAATTTTCATATTTTAACCAACATTTTTTTTTAAATATACTTTATTACAATCATATTGCATGTATTATTTTCAAATATATTTATTATTTCGTTTTTCAAAGTAAATATAAAAAGTTATGAATTTAAGATGAGGGTGATTCAAGCCAGTTTTTTAAATCTGCCCATATACTTTTAAGCTTAGCATAAAAGGAAATTTTCAATAAATTTTTAGTTATTAATGGCAAATATATAATTTTTGTAAAATTACAAAATTTTTCCAATGCTAGGTATTTGATAGAGAGAGGCATAACAATTTTCCAACAAATTTTGCTGTATATATATATATATATATATATATATATATAACCCGCGTACATTCTACGGTTAAAAAAATTACATATAGCGAATATATTTTCTATATTCCAATAAATGTGCATATTAGTTTTATGAATATCGTTTGAAGGGTTTGTAAGATACAGACGGTACAGCAACATAGTAGGAGTTTAGTGACAAACACATGTACAGAAGAATTGTATATATAACGATACATATCAGCACATAGTAAACCGAAAAATATCATGTTTAGTTGAAATGCTGTAAATAAATATCACTTAAAAAGATTTTTAATTTATATTTCTTAATTTAAAATGCCTCGAATATATTTCTCATAAAATGTACAAAAATAGACTTTTCCACCAAGCCACATTTTTCTGATTTTTTTCTCCTATTGTTAAGTTTAAACTCCAGATCAACATTTCCGTTCTACAAAACTCAAAGCGTTTGTTATAAAATTCTTTCTCCGCTTCTTTATACACTACAGTATTTACGATTTAATCTCGAGTCAAGTAATTTAAAAACTGAACCGAAGAATCTTTTTTTTCATTTATCTTGATGCTGCCTACACTAAAAATTCAGCAAACATGTTTCTCTCCTTTTTTCCAGCCCTTTTGAGGGAACTCTTCTCGCTCGAGCTCTACTGATCTTGTTTGTTTTACAGGCGCAGTTTCATATAAACTAGAAGAGTTCCTTTTTAACCATTATTCATTCTCTCGGCATAATTCAATAAATCCGTTTAGTAAGGCTTCAAAGCGATATCGCATCCTCTGGAGGTTCCACAGAAATTTCGCCATGCCTTTTTTTTCTTTTTAAAGAGAAATCTGAATTGCAGAAAGAAATTCCTCCGGGGAAAAATTCAGTGGCTGCAGCACCATTTTCAGAGAGCCTTTCCAGAATTGGAAAAACTGTTCAATCTTGAGGAATTCAGACCAGTTATGCTCATGCAAGAAGATAAGTCGAACTTAGTATATATATATATATATATTTTGTCTGGCTTTTCATATTTTGTTATGCGTAATAGGATGGATTTCTTCATGTACTTGAAGGAGTACATTGTTCCCCTATGGGAAAATATTTATTTTTATTATCATAAAATGAAAATATTTATTGAAGTCTTGATCCAAATTATAAATCTTTGAAAGTGTTCGGAAAAGGACTCATATATGACTAGAATAAGTTAGAATTCTAAGGTTCAGAACAGATAATTAAGCTAAGGATAGAGTACTTAAATACTGAGTCTAAATCTTATGTTAGTTGAAGAGAACAATTGCTTAATATGTAAAGAAACTGGATGTTTTGAAATATACATATATATTAAAATCAGATTAATATTCTAGTCAAACATATAAAAATAGTTATGATTTTTAAGTAGTTTTTAGACGCTATGGAAATTAATTAAAAGTAAAAGCTTTAAACAAATCACTAAAGATACCAGTACAAAAAAGCATGATATATGGAATATGATTTGATTTTTTTAATGATAATATAAAACAAAACCTTTTTAAAAAATATATCACATACATACATACAAAGACACTTATTTAAATTCAAACTTTTGATGTGCAATGGGGCTTGATGGCCGAATAACTAGCGCTGTGGTGCTCAGTCCCTGTTCAATATGAGTGTTGGGTGTAAGGCCGACAGACCTACCCCGCAAAATGAAAAACATCGGACATCTCAAAATCTGTCAATAGATAGACGGCCTTGTCCCACCGTGAAACTGTTGCTCTAGTGAAAAAGATCTCAGATCTCAGAATTTCTCAAAAGAGATTTTCCAATCCTCAGATTTTCTTTTCTCATCAATATAAAATAGAGATTTTCCAATCTCTATTTTATATCCTCAATATTCATAGTATAATACATAATTCAATATCGATATTGAAAACATGAATAGTTCATTATCCTGTTATTGTATCAAAATGTTATCATGTATCAAATCCATGAACTTGAAAGTTCAAAGTGTTCATTCTTCAGAATATTTGTTCATTCATTGGAAAGCAAGTCAAATTTTTACAGAAAAACTCTCTTATAATATATTAAACACAAAACAACAAAAACAAATATAATTTTTTTTTTTTTGTGAAGAACACCTACTGAATTATTACCATGTAAATATCAAAATTCTTACTTGTCTCCATTTATTTTAACCCTTCGAAATCAGAACTCATCCCGAAGAGGGCATCAACTATTCCTTGGGCGCACTAACTATATACATTGTAAAAAGGTGAATAAAAAAAACAATCTTTGGATGCTGAATCATCTATGTCCTGCTTTCATCCACTTGCAAGGCAAGAAGAGTGGCCTCAGATGTTTTTCCGGCAAAGAATCCTCCTCAAACAAGGCGAAAAGGGAGTCGTTCGGTTCGAATGCCTTGAATTATTCGTTCTCAGTCAACGAAGAGCCATTTCTTCCCTTGACCACAGAAATCAGGACGAGTCAATAGGAGACAACCGACGTATTCCGGACGACATCTGTTTACCCAGTTCGACAAACAGAGGTATCCTCTAACAACCAGATGTATCCGACACGTGGATTCTCTCTCTCCATCAACAAGCAACAAAAGCAGTACTTCTGAAGGATTCGTTAAGGTTGGTAGTTATCCGCTGACTCCAAACTCTTTTTGCTTTTTTTCTTCTCAGAAGCAATTCAGAAATACGGCCGATGAAACAGATGATTTTGGATTTCAATAACAAGAAAATATAGTTTTTTTCTTTTTTTTTTTCTTTATATACTAAGGAACTGCGGTTTAAATATCAAAATTATAGCAACCTTGTTAGAGAAAGAACTTTTTCCTTAAAAAAAAAAAAATATTATTTTTTCCGGCAGTTTATTTATTTCATACATATATCCATATAGTATACAGAATTTACTATTGCACCCTTTTTAAAAACATATAAGGGGATTACAATGATTTTTTAAACATAGTGAGTTTATCACAACAGTATCTGTCATATTTTGAAGAAATTTAATATAATGACAGATTTTTTTTTTTTAAATTTAGTTTAAAAAATGCCACAGATAAGTTAAAATTTTTTAAATTTTTTTTAAAAATGAGACACACAATTTTTTTTTCTTATTCATTTCTTTTTTCGAATTTTCCTTATTATGTCTCTACAGCTTTTATATTCATTTTTCTCTAAATATTATATAACTATAAATTATACTAACGAAAGTTAATTGAATTCTTATTATTATTCAATGGAGTCAGGTTCAAATCCTGGCGGTGTCATGGATATTTGTGAGTGGTACGGAATCCACATTCAATTTTAGGTCCCGGTCTAATTAGCTTAAAGTGCGCACAAAATGCTCGTAGCGCGCCAAACCAAACCAAACTACCTCCAATGGCGTGACATGGTGGGCTAAGGTCATCTGCTTATTGTCAGGGACTAACACCAACAGGACTCGAATCCGAAATAAGGCACAGAGCACCAGAGAAATGAAATGTTACTTTACATTACATATCCAAGTTCCATTGTTATAATGAATGATAAAATATCGTAAATTCGTAAAAGATTTCTTTTATGTCTTTTATGAGAACTCCAATATTTATATTACAACTTCATTATTATTAAAATAAATTAGTTTGTTTGCTAAATGTTTTGTTAGCTCAATAAATAATACGTAATATCTGAATAATATCACTTACATAATTTTTCGAGTACATATTTTATTAATATATTAAAAGTACAAACATATGAAATAATAAAAGATTGAAGCACTAAAACAAATAGAATTATTAAAAATTCATTCACAGTAAAAAAAAAAAAAACATTTCCTCGACCTAAACTTATTAGTTTTGATAACAAAGGGATAAATTTAATTAAAGAAAGTGAGAGAGCAGAATATTTGTTGGATGCATGCCTTTTTCACATCTAATTGGTATTGGTAAGGAATAATTGAGTTTTGTTGTTCATTTGATCCGGGGGAACGCGTTCTTTTGCACCGCTGTTGAAGTAAAAAAAATGATTTGAAATCTTCTTCTTTTAATAAGAAATGCAGGAATTTCGTCGAGATATTTCTGGATAATTAGACATAAACATCTGCAGTATTTTTATGAATATATAATTAAAAAATGTGTTATATAAGAAAAATATTTACTGATGAACTATTTAAAATTTTTTTAGATTATTTTTTAAACTGTCTTTCATATAACGGTCTAAAATTTGTTTATAAATATGATTTTTATGCATTTAATTAGTATTGGCTGAAGAATGCACAAACTGCTTAAGTTTTATCATACAGGATTTTTTTCTTTAAAACAAATATTATGAGTAATTTTTTTGATAGATTTTTTTTTTTTTTTGATAAAACAAGGAACAACAAGGAAAAATATATACATTCCTTTCCCTGGGAACAGAAATGCAACAAAAATGCTACTGTATGCATTAATTAATGTGTGAAGTAAAAATATTTGCCACTTCTATTGGCATCAACTGCAGCAAAAATTAGTAAATTAATATATATATTTTTTAATTATAACGGATTATTCTACAAAAATTAAACAGGCTGTTTGGTTGATTGACCGTTTCAACCCCACCTTCCCAACATAATCTTCCCTTTGAAGATATTCGTTTTCTTCAGTATAAAATATCTGTGTGTTATGTTTATGTGTTTTATGTTTTGCTTATGTAATTATTGTTATTATATGTTTCTGCAATTAGTGTTATTATTATATGTTTATGTAATTAGTGTTATTATATGTTTATGTTTATGTTATGATGTGTTTATGTATATGTTAACGTGTGATTTGTTTAAGTTATGTGATATGGTTTAAGTGTGTCTGTTATAAATATATGTTTATGTTAAATTTCTCACTAGTGGCTAATAATCCAGCATGTAAAAAATAAGTTCCTTTTATAAAATATACTAATATATTCTATGAAAATAATGAAAAAAAGATCATTAGTTTGTCAAAACGGTGCTACTATTTTTATTTTAGAAATTTAAAAATTAATATATATTAATTAAAATTTATTATGCAATTTATTTTTATAATTTTCTTAGAAAAACATAAAATTACAGAGGGAAAAAAATAAATGCACAAACACACCAATGTTCACATATTGTTTTTCCATTTTATATGTCTTTAATTGTCGCAATCAAAATGGGAAAACATAAAGAGTTTTAATGTTTAAAACGTGGCATTAAAAGTACGTTATATCTTGTAAAAGAAAAATATAAAAGTAATAAAAACGTATCATTAAAAATAAAATCCTGCCTTTTATGTTTCGGGGTACGCTT
Organism: Caerostris extrusa; assembly: GCA_021605095.1. Lineage (NCBI taxonomy): Eukaryota > Metazoa > Arthropoda > Arachnida > Araneae > Araneidae > Caerostris > Caerostris extrusa. Next base: position 30,230 of record BPLR01018260.1, on the reverse strand, counting down.
AATGTGTTCCTTTCAAGATTGAAAATAAAAGGGTTCATTTGAGTGAAAAATCGTTTTTCGCAGTAGTTAGTTGGATAAAAAGATAAAATACATAAAAGAACTCCCTTATACATAAAAACTAAAAACATAACTAGAATATAAACATACACACAAAAAAAAAAACCTTAAATATATAAATAGAAATAGTATAAAGAAATAGAATAACTTCTAGGAGAAAACAAATACAAATTTTAGTGTATAAAGATATGTGTAATGAGTATAAATAAGAAAGATTTATTAACAGTGCTAAGTATTTTTAAACACAGTTAATGGAGTATAGTAGAAAAATATTATATTGTAGCTAAACACATTAACTAAAATGTCTTGCATTAGTCTTTGCGAAACAAATAGTTTAACTTTTTATTTCTTAATGTCTGCTTTTAAATTCTATTTTTGGATGTTTAATTGGTTTTAAGATTTTTTTTTTTTTGTCTTTTCCGTTTTAACATATGGTATGATGCAAATTTATCCATTTCAATCCTTTATTTCTCTAATTAATGGAGCAAGAGATTTGTTTGTAATTGTTTTGAAAAATATAATATAATAGAAATTCAGTTTTTTTTTTCTTAAATTTATAATGTTATCTTGTGTGTAGCCAAAAGTTAAATTCTATTAATATTTTAATTAAACAATATTTTTTTAAAAAATTGCTGTTTCAAACTATTTAATTAAATATTGTCTGAAAAGAATTACGAATTGAAAATGATGTCACATTTATTCCTTTTTGTGATAAAGAATTTGTATATAATGCTAATATTTTTTTCTTAGATTTTCATTACTAATTCATTCTTAAAAATTTGAACAAACGAATTTATCCATTTAATTTAATTTTATCCATTTGAATGTTTATTATTTGAACTTTATTTCTTGTAATGTTTAAAATTTTGAAAAATTTAAAATAATAGAATTTAATTTTTTTCTTCTTAATTTATAAGGTTTTTATCTTGTGCTTGGCCAAAAGTTAAAATTCTATTCATATTTTAATTAAAAAATATTTTTAAAAAAATTGCTTTTTCCCAACTATTTAATTCAAAATTGTCTGAAAGGAATAACGAGTTGTCATAGAGATTTATGCACTCGTAATTTTTGTGATATGGAATTTGTATACAATGCTAATTTTATTCTTTTTTTTTCATTAATAATTGATTTTTAAGAATTTAAACAAACTAGATTAAATTTCTTTTCAATTTTCTTTCTTTTAATCTAATAAGACAACAGAACGGTTTTAAAATGGTTCTATGATGCAAATTGCATTTATGCAATAATATTTCCTTTTTTTTTTTTTCAGACCACAATACTGTGATATAATTTTCGAAATGCAATCTCTCCTTTATACAAACGTGATGTTTCAAAAATAAATATGCTAAGACTTTTACTTAATCCATAATATTACTTTATATGGAAGAGATATTTTTAAAATATTTCTGCTATAAATATAAAAGCAACATACAAGATTTATGATGTGACATAAAAACTATTACTTAAGATCTTTTTTTTTTTTTAATGATTGGAATTTAAACGTACATTAATTTTCATAAACTGTCATAATGCAGTAAAAACACTTTTAAAATCGAATTAATCATTAATCAATTTCCTCCTTTTCGCTCCAAACAAAGCTAATATGTAAACAACTTTGTCCTAAGTTTAATTTTATAAAATTAAAAGAAACCATGAATTCTAAAATATTTTATCTCATAATTGTGTTTATTCACAAAAATACGTCAATTCTTGTTATTTATGCTGTTTAAAATTATTTTTATAAAATATTAACTGAATTAAATATTTCGTTCTATTTTTAAATTGATATGAAACATTTTATTCTATGCAACCAAAACTATTTGTCTTAAAAGAGACACAATTCGCAACGAATATTAAAATAAATCTAAGTGATACATAAATAGTTAATGAAAATTTGCAATTTATTTATTTATTTATTGAAATGGCAATCTGAATATTTATTTTCAAAATAGACTGAAATATTTTTAACATAATGCAATTTAATAATAAATCCAAATCAATAATTCATCTTTGTAAAAGAAAAAAAAGAACTGCTTTGACAAATTAAATTTAAATTGTATGTGATCACATTTGAAAGAATATTGAATTATGCATAAAATGGCCTTAATACTTAAATTCCAAATACTTTTTCTATTTTAAAATTTCAAATCTTTTAAAACGGTGTTTGGAATTGGAATATTTATTCACGGAAAACAATTTTCGATTAAAAAAAGAATTGCAGAATTTTATTAATTTGCTATTCTATACATAAATTGCTTTTTAAAAATTCACACGCATTAAGAAAGGATACGAAATTGGCAAAAAATTTCAATTAACTAAATGATCTTTGTAGAGTGCAGTTTGGGCAATCAGATTGTAACGTATGGTTGGGTTAATATATATGAGGTACACTTTTGAGAGCTCACGGTTTTATTTACACACGCACAAACACCACACACATACAGTTAGAGACATACAATATTCAACACGTTTTAAGACAGGCAATTATAGTTTCGGGAAGGACTCCACTTCTAAGCAGAAAATCCGAAAATGTGATACGTTCAGGGTGCGAGAAATATGCTTCCTCTCTTTTTTTTTGCACACGAGAAAGGTACATTTTAATAGTTGCAATTTTTCAGTTAGTTAGAATATATGAGTTTTTCTTTTAATAAAACATGCCAATAAGAGGAAATCATTCATAAAAATAGATGATTTTTATGAATGATTTCATCTATGGGCTTGACCAAACTAAGCTCAAATAACGTAAATAATGTTTGAGATAAAGTTATTAACGTCTTAACATTAATTGCTTCCGTTCAACAAATTTCACTGCTTTGAATATCGATAAAAACTTTCTGCTAAACATTTCGTCAAATCTATTTGTTTGGATTGAGTGACTGCAGAACGCACTAATTGTCCACCTACACGTTAGCCACCCGCAGAGCTTTATGTCGGGGTGCATGTTATGCAATGTATAAATAACCAAACAACAATGTATAAATAACCAACAATGTACAACCAAATCTATCGAAACGAATACCGACATAAGAAATCTCATCAGTCTAAATCTTGAAATCAATTTTGCAACTTAACATAAAGATTTTATTCACATTAATTAAAATCAAAACTAAAACAAAAAGTAATAAGGAAAATAGTGGTTTCAGGACAAAGCAATTTACAACTTTAAGAAAAATTAACATAAGAAACTAATGAAATGTTTCACAAATATTTCAGCTGTCATTTTCGTAATTATTTAAATCTTCTTCTTTGCTTTAATTAACTTGACATTCTCGATTATTGACTTTTACCCTTCTTAGCCGACATAATTCGCTTCATTACTGTTGATGAAGTAAGTCCTTGTTTTTTCTTTTAAAGTTTAAATGACTACGTCGTAAGCACAAATAAACAAAATGAATAAACCCCATTGCAGCGTTTCATCTTGGCAACCCACCTCCATCTGAACATCACTTTTATAATTAATTAACACTAATGAATACATTTTAAGTGGGTGTTCGGCGTATTTAATAAAAATAGCTGCAAAGCCACATACACACACACACACACAGAATATGATGGCTTTATATCTTCGACGGGAAAATTTTTGTGAAGAATGGTTACAATTTTGGCATTTTTTTTTCTTGTTCGCCCACCAGTTTTAATTCGTCACGAATTTCGCATGAAAATGAAAAGAATAATTCCTGAATATTCTTTTCAAAAAATTTCCGCTACACCCTATTTACACTGGAAAATGTCCGCTTTACCCCAAAATAGAAACTAAAGGAAAATCTATTAAATCGTGAAATTCTCCTTAAGGGAAAAGAGAACAAGTCTTTTTTTTTTTCTCCATCTCCTTTAAGTTTTACTTTTATTTCATTTAAAGATTTAACAACGTGCTCTAGATTTTTTTTTTTGTTCATCCTCCTACTTAACGCTGTAATTCATAAATTAATTAATTCCATCCTAAAATATAATAACTTTTAATGAATTCAAGTGCGCTACTTCTATGCTCTAACTTTCACTAATTAGTTTTTAAATTAACATATTATGTAGAAGGGTGCACGTGACTTTTGGAGGGTGAAAGCGAAATGAGGGCAGCGCAGGTTAAGAATTTGCAAGTTTGCGAAACTAAAGAAAGTTAATACATCCTTCTACTCAATGTGCTTTAAGCCATATTTTTATGAAGACTATTGAAATATCTTCATTCACTTCTTTGCATTCACTGGAAGAAGCGCTGTTGATAATTTGTAAAAATGTCTTGAAAGTTTTCGATGATAAATTTGGATAGAATTGTAAAATATATATTGACTTTTGGAGTGGAAAAGCGAAATGAAGGCAGCGGGTTAAGAATTTGCAAGTAAGCGAAACTAAAGAAAGTTAACGCATTCTTCTACTCAATGTGTTTGAAGCCATATTTTTATGAAGACTATTGAAATATCTTCATTCACTTTGCATTCACTGGAAGAAGCGCTGTTGATAATTTGTAAAAATGTCTTGAAAGTTTTCGATGATAAATTTGGACAGAATTGTAAAATATATATTGACTTTTGGAGTGCAAAAGCGAAATGAAGGCAGCGGGTTAAGAATTTGCAAGTATGCGAAACTAAAAAAAAAGTTAACGCATCCTTCTACTCAATGTGTTTTCAAGCCATATTTTTATGAAGACTATTGAAATATCTTCATTCACTTCTTTTTGCATTCACTGGAAGAAGCGCTGTTGATAATTTATAAAAATGTCTTGAAAGTTTTCGATGATAAATTTGGACAGAATTGTAAAATATATATTGACTTTTGGAGTGCAAAAGCGAAATGAAGACAGCGGGTTAAGAATTTGCAAGTATGCGAAACTAAAGAAAGTTAACGCATCCTTCTACTCAATGTGTTTGAAGCCATATTTTTATGAAGACTATTGAAATATCTTCATTCACTTCTTTGCATTCACTGGAAGAAGCGCTGTTGATAATTTGTAAAAATGTCTTGAAAGTTTTCGATGATAAATTTGGACAGAATTGTAAAATATATATTGACTTTTGGAGTGCAAAAGCGAAATGAAGGCAGCGGGTTAAGAATTTGCAAGTATGCGAAACTAAAGAAAGTTAACGCATCCTTCTACTCAATGTGTTTGAAGCCATATTTTTATGAAGACTATTGAAATATCTTCATTCACTTCTTTGCATTCACTGGAAGAAGCGCTGTTGATAATTTGTAAAAATGTCTTGAAAGTTTTCTCGATGATAAATTTGGACAGAATTGTCAAAATATATATTGACTTTTGAGTGCAAAAGCGAAATGAAGGCAGCGGGTTAATAATTTGCAAGTATGCGAAACTAAAGAAAGTTAACGCATCCTTCTACTCAATGTGTTTGAAGCCATATTTTTATGAAGACTATTGAAATATCTTCATTCACTTTTTTGCATCCACTGGAAGAAGCGCTGTTGATAATTTGTAAAAATGTCTTGAAAGTTTTCGATGATAAATTTGGACAGAATTGTAAAATATATATTGACTTTTTGGAGTGCAAAAGCGAAATGAAGGCAGCGGGTTAATAATTTGCAAGTATGCGAAACTAAAGAAAGTTAACGCATCCTTCTACTCAATGTGTTTGAAGCCATATTTTTATGAAGACTATTGAAATATCTTCATTCACTTCTTTGCATCCACTGGAAGAAGCGCTGTTGATAATTTGTAAAAATGTCTTGAAAGTTTTCGATGATAAATTTGGACAGAAGAATTGTAAAATATATATTGACTTTTGGAGTGCAAAAGCGAAATGAAGGCAGCGGGTTAAGAATTTGCAAGTATGCGAAACTAAAGAAAGTTAACGCATCCTTCTACTCAATGTGTTTGAAGCCATATTTTTATGAAGACTATTGAAATATCTTCATTCACTTCTTTGCATCCACTGGAAGAAGCGCTGTTGATAATTTGTAAAAATGTCTTGAAAGTTTTCGATGATAAATTTGGACAGAATTGTAAAATATATATTGACTTTTGGAGTGCAAAAAGCGAAATGAAGGCAGCGGGTTAAGAATTTGCAAGTATGCGAAATTAAAGAAAGTTAACATCCTTCTACTCAATGTGTTTAAGCCATATTTTTATGAAGACTATTGAAATATCTTCATTCACTTCTTTTGCATTCACTGGAAGAAGCGCTGTTGATAATTTGTAAAAATGTCTTGAAAGTTTTCGATGATAAATTTGGACAGAATTGTAAAATATATATTGACTTTTTGGAGTGCAAAAGCGAAATGAAGGCAGCGGGTTAAGAATTTGCAAGTATGCGAAACTAAAGAAAGTTAACGCATCCTTCTACTCAATGTGTTTGAAGCCATATTTTTATGAAGACTATTGAAATATCTTCATTCACTTCTTTGCATTCACTGGAAGAAGCGCTGTTGATAATTTGTAAAAATGTCTTGAAAGTTTTCGATGATAAATTTGGACAGAATTGTCAAATATATATTGACTTTTTGGAGTGCAAAAGCGAAATGAAGGCAGCGGGTTAAGAATTTGCAAGTATGCGAAACTAAAGAAAGTTAACGCATCCTTCTACTCAATGTGTTTGAAGCCATATTTTTATGAAGACTATTGAAATATCTTCATTCACTTTTTGCATCCACTGGAAGAAGCGCTGTTGATAATTTGTAAAAATGTCTTGAAAGTTTTCGATGATAAATTTGGACAGAATTGTAAAATATATATTGACTTTTGGAGTGCAAAAGCGAAATGAAGGCAGCGGGTTAAGAATTTGCAAGTATGCGAAATTAAAGAAAGTTAATACATCCTTCTACTCAATGTGTTTGAAGCCATATTTTTATGAAGACTATTGAAATATCTTCATTCACTTCTTTGCATTCACTGGAAGAAGCGCTGTTGATAATTTGTAAAAATGTCTTGAAAGGTTTCGATGATAAATTTGGACAGAATTGTAAAATATATATTGACTTTTGGAGTGCAAAAGCGAAATGAAGGCAGCGGGTTAAGAATTTGCAAGTATGCGAAACTAAAGAAAGTTAACGCATCCTTCTACTCAATGTGTTTGAAGCCATATTTTTATGAAGACTATTGAAATATCTTCATTCACTTCTTTGCATTCACTGGAAGAAGTGCTGTTGATAATTTGTAAAAATGTCTTGAAAGTTTTCGATGATAAATTTGGACAGAATTGTAAAATATATATTGACTTTTGGAGTGCAAAAGCGAAATGAAGGCAGCGGGTTAAGAATTTGCAAGTATGCGAAACTAAAGAAAGTTAACGCATCCTTCTACTCAATGTGTTTGAAGCCATATTTTTATGAAGACTATTGAAATATCTTCATTCACTTCTTTGCATCCACTGGAAGAAGCGCTGTTGATAATTTGTAAAAATGTCTTGAAAGTTTTCGATGATAAATTTGGACAGAATTGTAAAATATATATTGACTTTTGGAGTGCAAAAGCGAAATGAAGGCAGCGGGTTAAGAATTTGCAAGTATGCGAAATTAAAGAAAGTTAATACATCCTTCTACTCAATGTGCTTTAAGCCATATTTTTATGAAGACTATTGAAATATCTTCATTCACTTCTTTGCATTCACTGGAAGAAGCGCTGTTGATAATTTGTAAAAATGTCTTGAAAGTTTTCGATGATAAATTTGGACAGAATTGTAAAATATATATTGACTTTGGAGTGCAAAAGCGAAATGAAGGCAGCGGGTTAAGAATTTGCAAGTATGCGAAACTAAAAAGTTAACGCATCCTTCTACTCAATGTGTTTGAAGTCATATTTTTATGAAGACTATTGAAATATCTTCATTCACTTCTTTGCATTCACTGGAAGAAGCGCTGTTGATAATTTGTAAAAATGTCTTGAAAGTTTTCGATGATAAATTTGGACAGAATTGTAAAAATATATATTGACTTTTGAGTGCAAAAGCGAAATGAAGACAGCGGGTTAAGAATTTGCAAGTATGCGAAACTAAAGAAAGTTAACGCATCCTTCTACTCAATGTGTTTGAAGCCATATTTTTATGAAGACTATTGAAATATCTTCATTCACTTCTTTGCATTCACTGGAAGAAGCGCTGTTGATAATTTGTAAAAATGTCTTGAAAGTTTTCGATGATAAATTTGGACAGAATTGTAAAATATATATTGACTTTTGAGTGCAAAAGCGAAATGAAGGCAGCGGGTTAAGAATTTGAAAGTATGCGAAACTAAAGAAAGTTAATACATCCTTCTACTCAATGTGCTTTAAGCCATATTTTTATGAAGACTATTGAAATATCTTCATTCACTTCTCTGCATTCACTGGAAGAAGCGCTGTTGATAATTTGTAAAAATGTCTTGAAAGTTTTCGATGATAAATTTGGACAGAATTGTAAAATATATATTGACTTTTGGAGTGCAAAAGCGAAATGAAGGCAGCGGGTTAAGAATTTGCAAGTATGCGAAACTAAAGAAAGTTAACGCATCCTTCTACTCAATGTGCTTTAAGCCATATTTTTATGAAGACTATTGAAATATCTTCATTCACTTCTCTTGCATTCACTGGAAGAAGCGCTGTTGATAATTTGTAAAAAAATGTCTTGAAAGTTTTCGATGATAAAGTTGGACAGAATTGTAAAATATATATTGACTTTTGGAGTGCAAAAGCGAAATGAAGGCAGCGGGTTAAGAATTTGCAAGTATGCGAAATTAAAGAAAGTTAACGCATCCTTCTACTCAATGTGTTTGAAGCCATATTTTTATGAAGACTATTGAAATATCTTCATTCACTTCTTTGCATTCACTGGAAGAAGCGCTGTTGATAATTTGTAAAAATGTCTTGAAAGTTTTCTATGATAAATTTGGACAGAATTGTAAAATATATATTGACTTTGGAGTGCAAAAGCGAAATGAAGGCAGCGGGTTAAGAATTTGCAAGTATGCGAAACTAAAGAAAGTTAACGCATCCTTCTACTCAATGTGTTTGAAGCCATATTTTATGAAGACTATTGAAATATCTTCATTCACTTCTTTGCATTCACTGGAAGAAGCGCTGTTGATAATTTGTAAAAATGTCTTGAAAGTTTTCTATGATAAATTTGGACAGAATTGTAAAATATATATTGACTTTTGGAGTGCAAAAGCGAAATGAAGGCAGCGGGTTAAGAATTTGCAAGTATGCGAAACTAAAGAAAGTTAACGCATCCTTCTACTCAATGTGTTTGAAGCCATATTTTTATGAAGACTATTGAAATATCTTCATTCACTTTTTGCATTCACTGGAAGAAGCGTTTGATAATTTGTAAACCTTTCTTGAAAGTTTTCAGTAATAAATTTCGAGAGAATTATAAAATTTATTTTTTTAATGTCTAATTTCTCCGTAATTTCCTTTTCTACCGAAAATTTGTATCCGATTAAAGTATTAAAATGGAAGCTTTATTAAACTTATTAATTAATTCCAGTTACAGTTTTGCGTGCTGTAAAAACAAAAAAAATGCAACTTAAAAATAAGTTCCAATCAATGATTTGCTTTGTACAAGAAAAAAGAACTGCATTGATAAATTATATTTAAATTATACGTAATCACATTTTTGAAAGAATACTGAATTAATGTATAAATGGCTTTAATACTTAAGCTCCGAATATGCTTTTTTATTTTTAAATTTTCAAACTTTTAAAACGATGTTTGGAATTCGAATATTTGTACACGGTAAGCAATTTTCGGTTTAAAAAAATTGGTGAATTTTATTCATTTTCATTTTTATACATAAATTTCTTTTAAAAATTCACACACATTAAGAAAGGATACAAAATTGACAAAAATATTCCATTAATTAAATTATCTTTGTAGTGTGCAGTTTGGGCAACTAGACTGTAAGGTATGGTTGGATTGAGATACTTAAGGTGCAAGTTTGAGAGCTCACAGTTTTATTTACACACGCACAAACACCACACACATACATTTAGAGTCAAACAATATTTAGCACATTTAAAGAACAGGTAATTATAGATGCGTGGAAGGACTCCACTTTTAAGCAGATAACCCGAAACTTGATATGCGCAGGATGCGAGAAATATCATTACCATTGGGTGGGAGGAAACATGGTTACAGGATCAAGTAGCATTTAAACTATTTAATATAACATTTTAATATGTCACTATCATATGTTATACTAACAAATATTCCTTTTCCTTTTATTTCTTGTGTGAAAATTGTTTGGTCATCAGTTTGATGCAAAAGCCAAATATTTGAAATGAAATATGGTCGTATACTAAGGAATAAAACCGACAAAAGTATTTTTCCGACAAAAAGTATGCTTTGATTTTGGTACTAGCGAATAAATATTAAGTAGTTAGCAACTTTTTATAACGCCGATTACATAGGAATGAATGTTAAGTTGTTAACAACTTTATCTTCAAACATTATTTAAAAGTGTTACCTTTGTGCTCTAGTTTAGTCAAGCCTATATAATATTTTTAAGATTGACTTCCTCGTATTGGCGTGTTTTATTAAAGAAAAACAACTATTAAACAACAAATTTCTCTACTTTGAATATCGATAAAAACTTTGTTCCAAAATATTTATCAAATCTACTTGTTTGAATTGAGTGACTGCAGAACACACAACTTGTCCACCTACACGTTAGCAAGCCACAAAACTATGTGTCGGGGTACATGTTATGAAAGGTAAAAGTGCGTAAATAATTTCAGATCACAGCCAAACCTATCGAAACGAATATTGAAATAAGAAATCTCATCAGTCTAAATCTTGAAATCAATTTTTGCAAAGTTAACATAAAGATTTTATTCAAATTAATTAAAATCAAAACCAAAACGAAGAGGAGTAAGAAAAAAATAGTAGTTTCAAGACAAAGAAATTTACACCTGAAAGAAAATTAGCCTAGGAAACTAATGAAATGTTTCACAAATATTTCTGCTGCCATTTTCGCAATTATTTAAATCTTCTTCTTTGCTTTAATTAACTTGACATCCTCGATTATTAACTTTTACCCTTCTTAGCCGACATAATTAGCTTCATTATTCTTAATGAAGTGAGTTCATTTTTTCTTTTTTTTAAAGTTTAAATGACGACGTCTGAAATAAACACAACTAAACACAAATAAACAAAAATGAACAAAACCCATCGCAGCGTATCATCTTGGCAACCCACCTCCATCTGAACATCACTTTTTATAATTAATTAACACTAAGGAATACATTTTAAGTGGGTGTTCGGCGTATTTTATAAAAATGGCTGCAAAGCAACATACACACACAAAAGAATATGATGGTTTTAAAACTTCGAGGGAAAACTTTTGTGAAGAATGGTTATAATTTTGTCATTTTTTTCTTGTTCAATCACCAGTTTTAATTTGTCACGAATTTCGCATGACAATGAAAAAATTATTTTCAGAATATTCCTTTTCAAAAATTCCGCTGCACCCTATTTACGCCGGAAACTTTCCGCATAACCCCAAAACAGAAACTGAGGGAAAATCTATTAAATCGTGAAATTCTCCTTAAGGGAAAAGAGGGATAAGTCTTTTTTTTCTCTCTCTATTTAAGTTTTACTTTTACTTCATTTAATGATTTAACAACGTGCTCAAGATTTTATTATTTTTTTTTTTTATTTTCTCCCCCTACTTAACGCTGTAATTCATAAATTAATTATTTCCATCATAAAATCTAATAACTTTTAATGAATTCAAGCGCGCTACTTCTATGCCCTAACTTTCACTAATTAGTTTTTAAATTAACATATTAAATAGATGGGTGCACGTGACTTTTGGAGGTTAAAAGCGAAATGAAGGCAAACTAATAAAAGAAAGTTAATACGTCCTTCTACTCAATGTGTTTTAAGCCATATTCTTTTGGAGACTATTGAAATATCTTCATTCACTGATTTTCATTCACTGGAAGAAGTGACGTTGATAATTTGTAAACGTAATAATTTGTAATTTGACGTTGGTTTTGAGAGAGTTATAAACTATATTTTTTAAAATGTGTAATTTCTCCGTAATTTTTATTTCTACCAAAAATTAGTATCCGATTAAATGATTCTGTAACAAATAACAGCATATTATCTTATTTATGATGCTTTAATTATTTGCTTCACAAGAAACTTTCCTGAGTAAAAAAACATTGAACATATAGTGAAAGTTCCCTATGTCCTTCCCCACCCAAAACTCTCTAGATATTTTTTCCTTCGTGCAGCTGTGATACCTGCTCCTTTTGAGATGGAAATTCTGCATTAAATAATCGGCTGTCATGTCCAGTGGATGATCCATGAAATTAGCTGTCACTTAACACCCTCATTCTGGGATGCCTTCACTTCAGTTTGCCTTGAAGTAAAGCAAAGCAAAACAAAAATAAATAAGATGGGAGACTCTTTTTGAAAAAGAGGAATTTTGTTTAACCGTTTTTTTTTCTTCCTTTTTTTTAAACCATTTTATATTTTCATTTAGTTAAATTTCGTTTGAATACAATAAGTTACTATAAATAATAAGGCATAATTAATTAAATAAAAAAATTCAAATTAAAAACAGTAAAATATTTAATTAAATTACATTTAATAAAATATTTATCTGATATTGTATTCAAGCATTTAGTACATGATTACATGTTATTTAGTACATATACGTTTTCAAATCAAATTTTTTTTTTTTTTTTGGTGAGAGAAGACAGATTGTTCATGTTCATCATTGTCAAAAACATTTTCATGTTTATTCATTGAAGAATTTTAAAATTAATTTTTTAAATTAGTATTTGTATGGTACTAATTGACGATTAAGTAACAAATAAGGTTTCGTCTTAAACATATTAAATGGTTTTATTTTTAACACCAACGAATATATATAATTAGTATATTAGCTAATTTTTATTATGCAAATGGGATTTATTTGCAAAAGTGTTCTAAAGCTAAGGTTTGGTCAATTTTCTCTGAACATTGTCCAAATCGGCATTGATCTTTTTTATTTGTGAAAGTAGTATCGTCAAAGGGAACCATTAACAGATTCAAACTATGAGCCTCCCTCTTGTTCTAAGAGCTGTCTGCTCACATTACCGCATTGATGGCAAAGATATATAAATAAAACAAATAGACGCTTCATGAAAGGAATCGTTAATATTGCCCCATGCCATATGCCACTTCTCAATGTACCATGTCATATATCACTTCATAATACCACATACCATATACCAATTCATATTATGACATGTCATATGCTTTTTTATAATGCCATATGTCACATACTATTGTCTTTAAATAGTTTACACAGGCTACTATTGTGTCTTTTTGCCGATATCTATGTTTACAAAGCTATGAATTTCCTTAAATTCTCTAGAAAAAATGTTAGCTGGTTGGAGGTCATGTTTACTTGAGAAAGTTCAACTCTCAGAACCTAAACTAAAAGTGGATGGAATAATTGTGTCATTCAACAAAAGTATTCTTCTTTTACGAAGACTGCTATCTCAATAGGATTTTCAGAGTTTTGTAATATGGTTCTTTTAAAGGCATCCATAGATAGCACGAATTGAAGCGAAATTCCATGTCCTGCTTCCTTATTGATCAACCTTCTTTTCCCATCTGATACAACAGTTCGAAACAAACCTAATATGTTTCTGAAGTTCTACTCCTCTTTCAAGAAATAACTCTTGTCTCTTCCGATAACATCTGTGCTCTTCTCTCTTCGTTTCAATGCCGAAAACAGTGATAGAGTGGGCTTTCTTTTCTTCAAGAAAGGAACTGGGAGAGCAGATCTTCGTGTTCTTCTCATCGAATTGTAATGTGAATAGAATGCATCCTAAGAACATTCGAACAACACAAAGCTTTACAAAAAAAAAAAAAAGAACCATACCGGGAGTAATAATTTTCTTGAATTTCTGCATCGAAACTCGAGATGGACTAAAAAAATAATAGAATGGAAATTTAACAATTTTTTTTTATTAATAATTTTGGTTAAAAACACCGGTGTAATAAATTATTTCTTTAGTATTCCTAAATTATTCATTATATTATCCATTCCTCTTTGAAAAAAAAATGTTTTTGTAAGTTATTTATATCCATGTTATTAACTACCAAACGCAAATCGATGATTATTCTTCAATTCCTACTATTAGTTCACACTTTCATAAAACGTATTTCCATGTAATATATAAAAATTTGTTTGTTATATATTTTTAAAATTTCTTTTATTTATTCTCATATATTTTACACTTATATATTTTTTTATTTTTTATTTATTTTTATTATTAATTATTATTAAACTTTATCTTATTATTTTAGGCCTAGAAAGATATATTATCTTCACGTTCCAATGAAATACTTCTGGTATTTTAACAATTACTTCAAATGTGATATTGAACTAGGTGTTACTCGCGTTCGTAGCATATATTCAAGCTACACATGTCCCCTGGGTAGTGCTAAATGAGTAACTGCGGTTGGCTTAAGGTTCGTTTCCACCGAGGCGTGAGGCTTTAAGCGTGAAGCGCAATCTCTAACCTCACCACGTTAACCTGAAACCGGTTTGAAATGCACCGCTTCGAGTTGACCAACTTTCAACTCTAACTAGGCTCAACTCAACTTTCACTAGGCATAATGCTATTTCTGACGTTACGCTGTGAAGGGGTCGAAAAAATTTTCTTGTCTGCCGCGTGAATCTTCAACTCTTCACACCTCGGTGGGAACGAGCCTTTATGGTATAACGATTAATTGTCTCTGTATTGCAAACTGCATTAGAACAACAACTAAATAATCCTGTAAAACCATTGGTAGACTTTTATATCAAATCTTCTAAATAACATTCTATCTATAAAGTTCAATCTTTTTCACGATTTTGCCTGTCATTCTGCTCTCTACAATCAACAGTATCCTAGTACTTTATTCAATGCCTCCACGTCACTTTTATTGCTACATGATAAAATCGTATCAAATGTTTTGTCGAAAGTTTAGATCATGATTTCCCGCTCTATCATTGAGGAAATGTTAGTGATTTTGAAATTCCGTCCAACGTTTTAAGGTATCATGTTCCACTTATTCTGAAATGTTCCATTTCGTAAAAAATGTACGTTCCATTTCGTTTTTTATACAGCTTATTTATATACGAATTTGAAAAATTTCATATATTTTTTTGCTTTGTACTATATTTTCTGGCTATAGCTTTGTAATATATTTGTTTAGGAAAAATATTTTTGTATTTTTTTGCTTTATGACTTTGATCAATGATATTTTCCACACATAGACGGCAAATGATGTGTCAGCTAGTTTATGATGATGGCTACCACAAAAATTACCATAAGTGTTTACTTTCTAGAAGTTAAATTGAATATACTCTGAAATGTTCCAATTCTTAAAAAAATGTTCACATTTTTTATACAATTTATTTATATAGGAGTTTGCAAGATTTACGAAGTTGGATGGGAAAATTGGTGGAACTTTTTTTTTGATGCCCTACCGTTTGCCTCTTTTTCAAGTATCTTCATTTCAAATTTAAATTTATTCTGGCGAGTGTTTCTTTTTTTACAGCATTCTGAATATGTGACTTTAATTATAATCACAGTGTATAGCGTCGAAACTCAAGGACATCATCGTGCAGGAATACGATTCAGCAGTAAAGCTCACCAGGAAGAGTTCTGAGCTTACAAATTCAACAAAACAGCAATGTGCGAACTTCCGATTATCCCTGAGGGCTCCAGGCATAGATTAAAAAAGGACTTCTCTGGAACCGATAAAGGGCAGCGCGCACCGGATACAGAATCTCGTCCGGTTCTAATAAGCCCCTCCTTCATCCTCCCCCACACCCTTTCGAATTAAATCGAATCTATTGCCATCGATGGAACAGAATCGATTCCGAGATCGGAATCCGTTGCCAATATGCAAATTGAAAGTTGCTGCGAAAAGGGCCTTGCATCAGCACACCTAATTAAGGTAAGAGGAACTTAAGCGCGGACGTCGCTGTAACCGTGCTTTCGAGGAAAGGCTCAAAGTGCTTTAGAGTCCCCGGGGCACTTTCGTCAACACCCCTCTGCCAACCCTTTCTGCACTCGATCGAAGTACCGTTCGAAAGGGAACTGCAGAGTTTTAAATGAATTGATCAAGGAGAAAATTGCGATGATTTCGATTTCAATTAATATTTGCCCGCGAAAGACTTTGAAAGCAAACCTGGCTTTTGTGATACACGACACTTAAAGATTGATTACGTCATTTAATCTCGGACATTTGGAGTTGTGGAGATATATTTGCCCATGGAAGTATCTGTTATGTATAAGGCGATTCATAAAAGAACCGTATTAGCTCCGCTTGGAAGAAAAGTGGCCTAACCTAATAAATACTCTAATTTTTATTTTTATGTTATCTATTGAAAGTTTGCAATAGTAAGTACATCCTTAACCCCTTACAATATAGAATATTAGTTTTGTATGCTTTCATATGGAAGGCTCACGTCTAAGAAGTGCATGCATGTCTATTGCTACTTGTAAAAATAAAGAAACTCTAAAATAATTTTTTTTTTTTTTCACAAATTTTATTTTTATAGATACATGAACAAAAAGTGCACAAGGATAACTCTTGATTGAATATCCA
Source organism: Caerostris extrusa (assembly GCA_021605095.1). Classification (NCBI taxonomy): domain Eukaryota; kingdom Metazoa; phylum Arthropoda; class Arachnida; order Araneae; family Araneidae; genus Caerostris; species Caerostris extrusa. The sequence continues at coordinate 13,651 of BPLR01018260.1, read as the reverse complement.
GTAACTGATGCAGAATATTCATACATTTATTTATATATACATCGATATTTAATAAAGGAATGACAAATATATAGAAATGAAATATGGAGATGTTAATTTTCAAACAACACCAAAGACAAAGCGCAAGTTTGGATGAAAAGGATAATTAGCTTGATGATAAAAGAAATTTTACAAATAAAAATATTATATTTGTCGTATTAAGATTTCAATTTGTAACAAATATTTTATGTAGAATTTTTATAAAATAATTCAATAATTTTTTTAACAGTAAAATTGGCACATTTTAAAAAAATTTGTAATAAAAAAATTCTTAAAATAAATTTATAAAATTTATATAAATTAATTAATTAAATGAATGAAAGTTCAATAAAAAATTAAATTAATCAAAAATTTAGGGAAAGTTCAACTTTTCGTTTAGTATTTAAAAAATTTTGCAGGATTAATGTGAAGAAAAAGTGCAAAAAAATTCCATAACGTAATGAACATATTTACAAATAAATATGATATGATTAAAATATTAGTTAAATATCAGTTTAATTAAAACCTTAAAATAATTAAAAAATTAATTAATCAAAGGAAAATTTTATGTAACATATTTTTTAAAAACTTTATTTAACATATTTTTAGAAACAGATCGGTGATATAAGAAAAATATTTTATTATAATTCATCTAATTTAATTTCATAAAATATTTTTTGTAAGTTAATTAACTTTTTCCAAATTTGTTTTTAACCTACCATACATATATAGAAAACAATTTTCATCAGATTTATAAGCCTGATAAAAAAAATTTTGTTTGTGGTTAAACTTTTTACAAATTGGAAAGCATGCATAAACATGCATCCAAATTTATTTTCATCCTAATTTATATATATATATATATATATATATAGAAATCAATATTTTATTATAATTAATTTTAATTTTTCATAAAATATTTTAAATTTTTATATCATAAATTTTTCATAAAATATTGTCATAAATTTTTATATCATAAATTTTTTCATAAAATGTTAATTAACTTTTTAAAATTTATTTTTATCCTACCATACATATATAGCAAATAATATTCACCAAATATATAAGCTTTATACGAGACTTTTTTCTTGCAGTTATGCTTTCAGAAATTGGAGAATTTATGAATAAAGTGTGAAATTATTTTTAATAATTTAATTTTTATCTTAGTTGAAGGGAAATACAATTTTTCGTTATAAAATAATTATTTCCAAAAAATTTCCTTTAAAATGACGTATCGAATAAAATATCTAAAAGAAAATTTAGTGTAAAAAAGCTTTATGCTTTATATACGTAAAAGCATAAAAACTTTTTTTAAATATATGTATATATATGAAAAATAAAACTTTTTAATATTCATATATTTAAAGCATAAAACCTTTTAAATATATATGTATATATATATATATATATAATAAAGCTTAAAACCTTTTAAAATATATACATATATATGAAGCATAAAACCTATTAAAATATATGCACATATATATGAAGCATACAACCTTTTAAATATATATATATATATATATATATAGCATAAAATTTTTAACAAAATGCTCTTTATATATTTTATTCTATGCGCCATTTTAAGGATTTTTTCTTCTTTTTTGTAAATATTTATACCTTTCTATATATTAAAAGAAAGTACAGCGAAATTCAAAGGGGAAAAAAGAATTTAAATCGAAGTTACGAATTATCTACCAAACATCTCGGATGTGATCTTCCGCATCCAATTTACATCGTCCTATTCGAGTCTACCTCCTCGGAAGAAAATAGTTCCCTCACAGAACCGATGTCGATTAAAATCAACTCGACAGAACAAAGGAATGCAAATGACATTATTTTTTGCTTCTTTTGCTTTCAACCGGGCAATAGAGCAGCAGTTTAAATGACTCCCGAAAACGGTTTTCTCAAAAAATTCGATTGTTTTTTTTTTTTTCTTTATTCTTCGACTTTTCTTCCTTCGGCTCGTGTTTATTTTCTCTTCTGTGTTCCTTTAAACTGTGTAAGGATACGCGAAATCGAATATTTATTTTCTTTCTTTGTCTTTTTTTGAAGTTTTCGAATGGAATATTAAGAAAGTTCTGAATAACAGGCTGAATACAGTTAAAATTATTTAGAAAAATTTTTTTTTTCTTTTCGAGAGATTTGTTTGGATGGAAACATTAAAAAAAAATTTATTGTAAATTTAAAAAAAAATATTATGCATTTTTTTTAGATTTATAAAGATTAGAGACCTTTTTTTGTGTTTAGCTAAACATTGATTTATTGCAATGGCAAATATAATTAAATCTATGTGATAAAAAGAAAACCTTTTTCTATTTTCAGCGTATAATTTAGTTTTCAAAATATCATAGTTTTATTTAAATAATTCAATATCGTTTTTTAATAGTTTAATTTGCATTGAAAATTTCCTTTGTTGTGTGTTTAAATTTTTATATAAGTACAGTATCACTCCAATTCTATATAAAAATTTTTTGCTTAACTTTTCTGAACTAAATTAGCTAAAACTATTAACCTTATTTGACTGGAGTTTCAAAAATGAGGGAAAATTGTTAGCAGCCCATCAACACAAAATTCAATAGTTAATATTTTGTCTAATACCTTCAAGAAATTATTATAACATCATTATTATTATTTCCTTTGTTATCGTATCTATTTTGAACTTCTTAACTATATCAGAACTGTTTTATGTCTAAGTACAATAATTACCAAAAATTTAAAAAGAAACAAAAATATTGAGAATGTGAAATTTCTGTCAACTAAAATTGAATGAAATTTTTAAAAAATTAATTTTTTAAAGGAGTTCATAAAATAAGCATAAAAAAGGGCTGATTTTCTGTCTTGAAAAATACACAAAACGCATACACAGCGCATAAAGAGCAGTGAGACAAATGCAACAACACATATCTCTAGAACATCTTGACATGCTCTGTCGGGTTCAAATCAAGAGAACGTCATAGACACGTGCTCTGAATATCAACGCATTCGCACAATATTACCTCCACCACATTCGCTCAATATTATCTCCACCACATTCTCACAATATTACCTCCACCACATTCGCACAAAACCAAGTTAATCTCCACCACATTCGCACAAAAGTTACCTCCACCAACCGACCTTTGTGCGGTCTAATATTATCGTCTTGCAGATTGTAGGTGTCACCAATTGAATCTTCATAAGGGCGAACAATCAGTTCATGAATGCACCTCCATGTCCAGACAAATGCCAACTAAGCTTCCATTTCGTAATTACCGTCTTCCATAGCCACTATTTGCTGACGAGTCTAAAATGTGTTTGCAAAATTATTTTAGAAGAGTGTGTGTTGGTGGCAGTCGGGAACCCTCTATTATCCTAGGTCTATGACCAATTGAAACTGGTCAGTAATATGAACCAGACTGAATATAGTAAGTTGTTCTTCTTCATTGCTACAACAACCTTATGGTGGGTCAAGGTCGTCTGCCTAATAACAGATACTTTTACGAGTAGCATTGCCAACCCTACATCCTTAGTTCTACAGACATATTAGAATTGACCAATTGATGATATATTTTTTTGCTTAAAACTTCTTGTTTTAATAATATATGTGAATATGAATAATGATATATTCACTAATGTACGTGTCACAATAATTATAATTATTTTTGTGTAATAGTGAATGGCAACAGACATATTACAACGGAGAACATGCAATACGTCAGATTTCTTTTTTTTTTTGCAAAAAGTAATAAAAGCTCTACAAAATATTTTAAAATGGAAGTGATATTTTTGTTGTGAAACATTTAGAAATTTTAAATCGCCACAAAGAGTATTGTTTTTTCTAGTACAGCTGACAAGACAGAAAGTTATATTTATGCCATAAACAAGGGCTGCACCACTGTTACTCATTTACACTACCCAACACGTGTAACTTGAAGACATGCTGCGGACGCGAGTATTACCGCCTACACAACGCTCTACGATCCTATTAGACCGGAGCTTAAATTTAAGTGGATTCTGAACAACTACAAACATTCATGGCACCTCCGGGACTCGGGATCCATATATATATATTACTATTTTCTTTTTGCAGAAACAAATGAAAAATTTGTAACCCAATTTCCTTTCTGCTTCTTTGTATTTGTTACGATACTTTTTTATATGTAGCATTCCTTTAATGAACTTTATTTATTCCCTAATTTTTCATTACCGTCACAATTTTATTATATAATTAACGTCACTATAATTAGCTACACATATACATATAATGAGAACATTTGATATTTGAATTCCAAATATATGCTCGGATCTATGCCCTAGAGCTTCATGTATATTGCTTATGATCCCTTTCGGATGATTGAATAATATGTATTTAAACTATGAATAAAAAATTTAAAACGAAACAAGACTGCATTGCCTTTTACAGCGTTACAGTGCTGGTATTGACTTCCCTCATTTCGCCGGACTCTCCTTTAATTACCGCCCCGGCTTAGAAACACCCCTTTCACCTGCACTAACATTCCCGAATGCACATTCAATGCCTTTCCGAACGAGCGGCATCATTCCGAGCGACTCGTGCAGTGCCCCCTCTGCATCACTGCGAGCATCTCGATGTTGGAGGAGGACGTCACAGTGAGGATGGGACAATGGGAGCCCCACACCACCACAATCACTGCCAGTGGGGCTGACAGGGAACCAGTTCCCCCTAATGCAATTTTGGCAAATGTTGTGGGATCTCGTTTTCGAGAGATGCAGTTTGCAAATAGCTTTCGATTACCAAAGAATATGCTGCGCAAAGTGTAAGGTATTGATTTGATATTCTTCAGTGCTATTTCTGATCAAGTATTTTTCGTGCCATTAGCTTGGGAGTTTATATCGCTGTATGTGATATGGAATCAAGAAAGGTTATATTGAATATTCAGAGGTCCGTGAGCTCTGCTGTGTAATAATAAGAAATACAAAAGGAAGAAAAAAACATACTATTGAGGGCTACTTCTGTACATTTGCATTCATGTCATTAATTTGTAGAATTCTTATATGTATGAAAAGAAACATTGCATAAAATAGGCAAAATATTTATATATTCTTTATTCTTTAAATCAATAACGTATAGCACTACAAGACACATATTATCGGGTGTAAATTTGTGGATGAAATTTTTTTGTGTGTGTCGCGACGTTTACACACTCACACACACACACACACACACAAATGCATTGAAAGAAAATAAGTAAGTTAATAAAATATTATTTAAATCATAATCATCTCACGCACACCACGATAATTTACCCTTTTCAAAAAATTGTATTAAATATAAATAATTAAAATAATGTAAAATAAAAGAAAACACTTACATTTATCATGTTATTTTAATTATATTCGTTTTGAAATTTATATAAAATACGTATAGATAAGACATCGATTTGTAGATGCTTTATAGGTATATAATAATAATTATACACTAATATAGAAATACACAAACCCACATATATATACATTTTCTTCAAAGTAGAAAGGAGATGTTTCCAAGGGTAAGGTTCTCCTGCCCTTACTAGATTTATTAGCAATATTGATACAGAAAACTTTGAGTATTAATACTTCTCCAAATGCTTATTTTTATTAGTATCAATTTCCCTTTTCTTTCATAAATTATTATAAATTATTTGTTAATCAGTGAGATGGATGAAAACACTTTTTAGTTATAACAATTTAATATTTTCGACAATTTCCTATATTCAATTAATATACAAAATAAAAATAAATTTGAGATATTAGCTTTTTGATAACGTGCACATATTAATGTTGAAAAGTTAAAATTCAAATTATGATAGATAGATCATTATGCAAATTTTGTATTTAATAATATAATTCTTGTGTTTCTATCCCTAATCATTAAGATGAAAAATATATTTTATTAATAAAAAAAGGTTCGCAAAATTTTATTTACATTTGCCAAAGTAATCTTTTTTATTTCACCGGATTCATTTTCTTTTAATATAATTAAGAAATGACTGATTTTTTCCTGAAATAATCAGAGAAGACAAAAATCAGAATCAGAATCAAAGAAGACATTTAACATTTGCCGTGTGTAATCAAAATATATTCATTTCTTTTATTTCATTTGATTAAATAAAAACTAATTATGTCGAAAACAGAACCACACAAACACAAAAGTAAGTACTGACTCAAAAGACCATACCCCACAGAGAAAAACTGCACCACCACTACAGAAAATCCTAGAAAGAAAAAGTCGTGGTTTATGACAAAATCCTAGCACACAACTGCAATTTATTGCCACTAATGAACAGGATCCAAAAGCTTTTGGGCGACTGTGTACCCCATAATGCGTCGCCAAATAAAGAATCGCAAACATCTGGAACCGCCAATTTAAAAGCCTGGGAGGATTTATTGTTCGTTAACTGCAGGGTGGAATAATTATCGAATGAAAAGTTAATTAAGCGCTAAACGATCTTGCTCCTTCCGAAAATTGAATAAGAAAAAATAATCATTTGAAAGACAAAGATTCCATTTTTGTTTGAGTAGCAAATGAAATGGAATGGAATTGAGTGGAATGTAAGTTTTACTTTTTTCCGAAAAGGTAAATCAATAAAGTGATGAATATGAATGTACCGTTCGAGTTAGAAGAATTTCTAGAAATATTTTTACCTTATTTGCTTTTGCCGTTTTTTTAATCTTGCGCATGGAGATATTAATGTTTGTTTATACAATGTATAAAAAGAACCTGGATATTAGGTAATGGGACATGAATAATTTAAATAGTATCTACGGAGTAATGCTGTAAAAATTAATCTTAAATAAATATTTGTTCATAACTATGCGAAAAATGTATGGTATGGTAAGAAAGGAAATCTCGTAATACATATAGTAAAGACTTTATTTTTGAAGATAAACATTTATAAACTCGAAACTGCAATGCTGATTATTTGAATAAAAAACAGTATACTATATTATTAAAATACGGAAATATAAGTAGAATCTTATTTTAGTATTAAAAACATGGCAGTAATTTAAAAAATTGTTATCAAATTGTATAACTAAAAGAGTTTATTGGTATAAATTTTATTTGATTATACCAAAGATTAAAAAAATACTTTAAATGTAGCTTTTGTATGTAAAATTTTATAAAATTACTCATTTTTTTCCGATGCCAGTAATTTGATATATAGAGAGAGGCATTTATTTTTGTCAACAATTTTTGATGATTGATTGATTTGATATATATATATATATATATATTGATGTGCTGATATATATATATATATATATATACCAGCTGAAACCTGCATACTTTATCCCGCTAAAGAAAAGTGTATTGTAGAAAATTATATATTGTGAATTTCTCCATTTTCCAATATATGCGCATACTAATTTTCATGGATATCGTTTGAACGGTATATAAAATGAAATGCTGCAGCACCATCAGGTAGTAAGAAACAATAAATTGGATAGCGCGAATTTATTTTCCATACTCGATTCATAGCGATTGGTTGAACGGTACAGAAGTTGATATATACTGCATCACCATCTGGTGGCGACTTACAACAAAAGGGGATAGCATGAAAACAGTCTCCCTGGTTTGTCAAACACACACAGGCAATTTCATGAAAATGTCCAGCCGTTTAGGAGGAGTTCAATGACAAACACGAGTACAGAAGAACCCGATTTCAGTGTCATCTATCTGGTCCAATTATAAATTTAAACCATCCAGGGACCTGTCTGTATAGTTTGTCATCTGTGTATTGTTTTATTATGTTTAGTTGAAATGCTGTAAATTAAGATCACTTTAAAAGCTTTTTAATGTATATTTCTTAATTTAAAATACCTTGAATATATTTCTCATAAAATGTAGAAAAATAGACTTTTCCACGAAACCACATTTCCAATTTGTTTTTGTATTCTTAAATTTACACCCAGATCAGCATTTCTGTTCAACAAAACTCAAGCGTTTGCTATAAAACTCTTTCCCCTGATTGAAAATTTAAAAAAAAAATGCCTCAGATAGGTGCAGGTTTGTGTAAAAAATGTTAAAGTTAAAAGTTTTAAATTTTTTTTTTTTAAATGAGACAAACAATTTGTTATTTTTATTCATTTCATTTCTAAAATGTTCCTTACTCTGTCTGTAAAGCTTTAAATTTCAGTTTTCTATAAATATTATCTAACTGTAAATTATGTTAACGAAAGTTAATTGAATTGCTCTACTTATTCTTCTTCAATGGGCTATCTGATGGCCAACTGACCAGTGCTCTGGTCATTGGTTTTCCAGGCTTCAGGTTCGAATCTATGTTCACGTATGGATGTTTGTTAGTGGTTCCGGAGCCACTTTTAAACTCTAGGTCCCGGTCTATTAACCCAAAGTATGTACAAAAACAACAGCTGAGCGACAAACCTAACCAATCTTCTTCAATTGCGTGACAGCCCCATGGTGGCCAAAGCCATCTGCCTACTTTCCAGATTTCGAGAGAGGAGATATTTCTTTTTTTGCGTGGCAGGCCATATCAGCCATACGCCCAACGCTCTACAGTCTTATTAGACCGGGACCTATGGTTTAATGTGGATTCTAAACATTACAAACATCCACGATATCGACTGGATTCGAATCCAAAACATATGGCACTGAGCGCTAGAAAATTGAATTGCTACTTTCCATTATATATCCAAGTTCCATTGATATAATAAGTGATAAAATAACATAAACTGAAATTCGTAAATGATTTGAGTTTATTTTTCTTTCATGCATTTATAAGAACTCTGCTATGGATATTACAACTTCATTATTAATAAAAGGAATTAGTTTGTTTGCTAAATGTTTTGTTAGCTGAATAAATAAACAAACTAAAAAAATATTTTTTTCACAGAGAGATTTTATTAATTGTTTCCATACGTAATATCTGAATAATATCACTTACATAATTTTTCGAGTACATATTTTATCAATACATTAAAAGTACATACATATAAAATAGTTATAGATTGAAGCACTAAAAACAAATAGAATTATTAAAAAGGCATTCACAACGTTCACAGTAAAAAAAAAATCTCTCCACCTAAACTTATTAGTTTTGATAACAAAAGGGATGAATTTAATTAAAGAAAGTGAGAGAGCAGAATATTTATCTGATGAATGGCTTTTCACTCCTAATTGGTATGGTCCGGAATAATTGAGTTTTGTTGTTCATTTGATCTGGGGGAACGCGTTCTTTTGCGCCACTGTTGAAATAAAAAGACGAGTTGAAATCCTCTTTCTTTAATAAGAAATGCAGGTCGTCGAGGTATTTCTTGGTAATTAGACATAAACATCTGCAGTATTATTATGAATGCATAATTAAGAAATGTGTTATCCAAGAAAAATATTTAATGGTGAACTATTTTAAATTTTTTAGATGATTTTTAAAGCTGGAACGATCTGAAATTTGTTGATGAATGTGATTTTTTATGCATTTAATTAATATATTGGTTCACGAATACACAGACCGATGTCCGCTTTATCATACAGCTATTTTTCTTAAAATAATATTATCAGTGATTTTTGAAGATTTTCTGCTTTTTGATGAAATCAGGAAACAAGAAGCAATATTATTTTAATAAACAAGTAAACTTATAAATATTTAATAAGTATTTCATCTATTCCTTTTCTGATTAGAAGATCAGATCATTTAGTCCTAATAAATATTATATAGAAAAGTAGAGATATTTTTAAAAGGGAAAACACACGAATCTATATCTAGTCAAGGTATAACTAGAGGTGCTAGTCAGATATAAGCGTTACTTAAGAGTTTTGATAAAAATAAAAGTTAAGTGGTTATGATTTCTTTTATATAAATTTTGTTTTTATGATATGTAATTTGAAATTTTTATTTGTTAAAAATAGATTTATTTTTTATCATATTTAAAAACACCCCCTCCACATTTACCCATGTAATTTGGTCACTTGCCAATTTTCCACAGAACAAATCGTCGAACTTTATCTACTGGTTATTCTTCGTTTTCTTGTACCATATTGGAACAAAAATTTAAATTTTTATAATTGCCCACAGAAAATCAGATGTAGTGTGGCCGACTCATGCCTCAGTGGCAACGTGCCCCATTAGGGCTGAGGTCCATCCGCTGACGGCATTGTTGACAGCATTGACACTGTTTCAAGAAACGGGGAAGGCTCGATGCCATTTGTGATGTTCAGCATCCTTGCATCTTGCTTCGTATGTCGGACTACTTGGTGAGAGTTTTCCGGGTATTTCTCATACGATATGCAAATGCGGGTAATGCCACTAAAAAGTCCTCCCGTAAGATACTGCCCTCCTTCAGCGACACGGAGCCAAGACAAATTTCTACCTACGAGTGCACCATCACAACAAAAAGCTGCCCTTTTCCTCTTCATGAGTAGGCTAAGCACTGCCGGACACCGAGGATGTCACAACAACAACATATGTGGATTTCCTATTAAACAGTACGTTTAAAATGCGTATGGAAGCATTACTGGGTCACATATATTTAGAACACAAATTTTTAAATGTGAATATAATCTTGGATTATTAAAAAAATCGTTTGACTTATCACTCTTTGCTTTTTATTACTACAATAATTGAATAAAATATTTAACACACATATTATACCAATGTAATAGGGTGCCATCCACTTAATATGTCTTTTCATTATAACACATTGCATTTTTTATTTTTAAATATAGCAATGAAATCTATATATGTTCGGTAATTATCCACTTTCTTTTCTGTGGTTAAGTTATGGTGAGTTAGTGTGGTCCAGTACATCTTTGATCATTTGCAATATAGAATATTATTTTTGTGTGCTCTCAAACTGAAATAGACCCATCTCTAAGAAGTGCATGTATGTCCTTTGCCTTTAGTGGCACATATGAATTCTATTTGCGAGAATAGTTGGTTTATGCGAAATAAAGATTCCATATAAACCAATGTAAATAATTATTAATACAAACAGTATATGTTCATTCAGAACACCAAATTTTTACGGCAAGTGAAAGCGAAACGTATCTGGAAAACGAGGTATAATATTTTCAATAAATCTTTTTTCAGATTTTTTGTTTATTTCGTATCGACAAACGATTTTAATTTTTATGTAAATGAGCAGCCGATTTTAATAAACTAATAAAAAAATTTATTTTCTTCTTGTAGAAAGTAACATAGATTCATGGTGAATCGAAAGTATTATTAAATAAAATTGGATTGTTTCATAAAAAGCTTAGTTGAATTCATCTACAATATTTTATGAATACATTTGTTATTTGTATTTTATTGAAATTCAAAACAAATTCGAAAGGCTACCAGTATAATAAATAAAATAATTTAAACAGTTACGAAAAAGTGAAAATGTAAATGGATATCATGCTTTTCACTTTCTTATTTCTTAATGGTTTTATAGTTACTACTTTACAATTTAGATGGATTCATATATTCGATATTGTTTACTGAATTTAATAAACTTTATAATCTTATTCTTATTTATTTGTTTGGCAAATGTTAACATAAATTCAATCAGAATCAAAAGTTTTGCCATATATATATTTTTTAAAGCCAGCCTAAAATTTATTATTCTATAACCTTAAAAACTTCATTTTTTGAAACACTGGTGTGCTTTGCAATAGTATGCATTAATTATTGAAAGTAAAGTAAAAGATTTGAATTAGTGTCAATTGCAGCAAGATAATTAGTAAGGTTCAGTCTGAAAAATAAAAAAGACAATTTTTGAATTCATGGACGGATCCTGTGTACACACGCACAGGATGTTTGTTAGATTCATTGTTTCTTTCCGCCCAAACATAATCTCCGCCCAGAAGACATTATCCACGTTTTCTTGAGGAAAAACATCTGTGTTCTTTCTCATACCACTTGAGTGGACAGCAACATCTGGGACCAAGCCCATGAGCCCATGTGTTCTCATGGAAGGAGGGAAGAAGGAAGGGTGGCAGTTTGCTTTTGTGATGGAGCACCCGTAGGTGGAAGTCTGACTTGGCTCCGAGTCGATACAGAAGGAGAGGGCAGTGACTTCCAGGAGAAATTTCAGGGAGAAGAATTACCCACATTTGCGTATCGTATGGGATGAATGCGGAAAAATCCTTTAGCAAGTAGTCCGACTGGAAAAAGAAAGATCGAATCTTCTTGTTTTTTGAAACGTCTAAAACAAAGCCGCCAAGCGGCTGAAACTCCTGTCTTAATGCTCACCATGCGCGCGCGTTGTCACTGAGCCACGAGTCGGGAAAATTTCTGTATGGTACGTTTATATAGTTCTTTTTTTTAAATTTCATCCTATTAGCTAATAATAAAACATTCAAAAAAATGTTTTCCTTTTATAAAATATACAAATATATTCTATTGAAATAATGAAAGAAAGTACATTAGTTTCTTAAAAACGGCGCTATTATTTTTATCTTTAGAAATACACAAATGTATATGTATACATTAATCTAAATTTATTGAACAATTTATTCTAATCATTTTCTTGGAACAACATAAAATTACAGAGTGAAAAAAATAAATGCACAAACACACCAATGTTCGCATATTACTTTTCCCTTTTATATGTCTTTAATTGTCGCAAATCAAAATGTTAAAATGGGGGAAAAAATAAAGAAGCAGTTCTAATGTTTAAAATATACCATTAAAAGTACGTTATATCGTTTGAAAAGTAAAAAAATGTATCATTAAAAGTAAAATCCAAGTTTTTTATGTTTCTGGGTACGCTTAATGTGTTCCTTTCAAGATTTAAAATAAAAGGGTTCATTTGAGTGAAAAAATCGTTTCCACAGTAGTTAGTTGAATAAAAAGATAAAAAGACATAAACGTACTCCCTATACATAAATACTAACAGCATAAGTAGCACATAAATATACGCATAAAAACAAAAACTTAAATACATAAATCGAAATAGTATAAACAAAACAACTTCTAGAGAAAACAAATGCACATTTTAGTGCATAAATATATGCATAATGATGATAAATAAGAAAAGATTTGTTAACAGTGTTAAGTATTTTTAAACACCTTTAATGGAGTATAGCTGAAAAAGAACATTATATTGTAGCTAAATACATTAAATAAAATGTCTTACATTAGTCTTTGTGAAACAAACAGTTTAACTTTTAGTTCTTAATGTTTGCTTTCAAATTCTGTTTTTGGATGTTTAATTATATTTAAGATTTTTTTTCTTTTCCGTTTTAACATAGGGGCATAATTTAAAAGTTATCCATTTGAATCCCTATCTCTCTAATTAATAAAGTAAGAGATTTGTCTGTTATTCTTAAAATATAAAAGAAAAAATATATAATAGAAATTGAATTTTTCTCTTATCTTTATATTAATTTATAAGGTTTTTTATCTTGTGAATAGCCAAAAGTTAAAAATTCTATTTATTTTAATTAAACAAATTTTTTAAAAAATTCGCTCTTTTCAAACAGTTTAATTAAGAAATTGTCTGAAAAGTGTAACGAATTGAAAATGCATTCATAGAGCTTTACGCATTGTTATTCACTTTTGTGATAAAAAATTTGTATATGATGCTAATTTTATTCTCTGATTTTTCATTAATAATTATTAGTTAAGTATTCGAGACAAACCTAATTAAAAATTCTTTTGAAATTAAAATTGTAAGTATTTGATCGTGT
>BPLR01018259.1:0-17224 GCA_021605095.1 Caerostris extrusa | reverse complement strand
TGCATTGATAGACCAAATATTTATAGCTTAAAACTTATAAACTCTAGACTGATTCGCACACAGCAATGTTACGTTTATAATAATGAGCTTCGCAGAAAATTTAAAAAAGAGTGTGCTTTTTATCTTTATATTAAATCAAAATTTGTATTTAAAAAATAAGATTGCAAAGTTTAATTTACATGAGGAAATTATATCGAATTTCAGAAGAAAATTTAAGAGGGATTGAATATGAAAATATAATATTTAGCTTTGAAATATTGAAAAATTCTTCACCATATTATTTTGTAATTAACCATGCACTGGTGGAGGGGAAAATTAACGATCAAAGAGGAAGAATTTTTAAAAGTCAAAAATATCATTAACAGATGCCGGAGTACGAGATTATTGAGCAGTATATGTGAACATCTTAGATTTGCATCCGGGAAATGTGCCAGGGCGTTGAATGCCCCTCGCCCCGGATCAGCTGTTGGACTGTTTGATGAGTTGCAGGAGGTTGTCCACGAAAAATTATGCCAGCGGATAATCATTTATGATCTCGCATACCAAGAAGATTTTAGGAGCATACAGATTGAAATCGCAAATCTTGTGTCAAGGATGTTTGATGCCATTTTGATGTGATCATTCGACTCCTCAAAAGTTAGCTACCTTGTTTGGAAACTAATTTTTATTGAAATATGACAGAAATTTTGAAATCTCCAACTTGTATAAATGTTATTCAAAATTGGTATTTTATTAATCAGTAATATATAAAGATTGTTGTTTTCTTTATGAATTTTAAAATAAATTTTTTTAAATTCACATTATTCTTTTTGAAAACGCTTTTTCTCTTGCACCCTAAAGATGAAAGTTAAATTCTACAGGATGCTCAAACAATACCGCATAATATGCGCAAGGCGAAAATTTCGTTAGAAGTATATAAAATTTTCTAAAAAACTTTATCTCTCTGTGATGCATAGTTTCAGTAAAGTGGGAAGGAAAAGTATGATGCCCCATTCCTTGAATGTAAAATGAGCTTTAATAGAAAAAGGAATAGCAGTAATTACATGTGATATGGTATTTTGAATAGGAGATGCTCAAAATGATCGCTTTCATATTGAAGCTAGCATGAGTGTGTTATACGGTGGCTAACTGCGCACGATCCAACAAATTTGTGTAACTCACAAAGTGAAGACCGTATGCCGGGCAACAACTAAGTCTTATTCTGTAGTAACAGAGGGGTTTGATATGCCAGTTCCTCCAGAGATAGAAAAAGCCCTAAAGAGTACGATTTAGTGATCCTGAAGGTCACACAACTGAGCCATCCTGCCGAATCAGTTGTCTGGGTATTCCATATCCATACAATTTTGTGCAGACGAGCATAAATTACCGCATAGTTCATGCGGTATTATCCGAACAACTCCATTGTGTCCAGTCGAGGTTTAATCTTGGAATTGTTGACATTTTTTAGTGAGTTGATGAAAAAATATAATCTACATAGTAATCATCAATCATCTGAAAATTCACAAAACCAACTTCAAGAATAAATTCATGCAATCCATGTATTAAAAATATACAAGTGGAAGATATCTCACACTTAAAATCAGTTTAGAAAAGATGTGCAAATATTTATCTTGAGAATGAAAGACTTAAAAAAAATGATATTACATACTCAGAATCTGTGGGACTGTAGAATATATATTTATATATGTGTCTTTATTCAGGAAACGTTTTCTTAATAAAAATTATAATTTAAAAATATTTATTTCTTATTTCTTACTAATTCCATTAAAAAATTTCAATGAATTCCAATGAAAATTTTTCCATAATTTTCAAACTAATGGTATTGAAAAACCCTAAAAAAAAATATCTTCATTTGTCTCACCAGAATACTTTGTGAAAATAGCATTATCCCTTTCTTACCTGAGAAATTTCAAATATCCGTTGTTTTCTGTCATTGTAATATTGTTTAAAAAAGACAATTTTGAAAATTTTTTAAATCATTTCACCGGATAAAAATTTCATTCTTCATCAGTTATAAGTCATATAAGACAAACAGTTCTTAAAAATGTTTATTGTTCATTCACCCATAAAAAACATTAAGTCACTTTTTGTCCTGTATCACTCTAATGTTCTCTATACAGTATCCTGTTCTCCTGAACGAGAAGATAATGGAGTGGAATATACAATTATATCCATCAATGTTTATTTTTTCAATTTTTTTTTTTTTGTCTTTGTAGAAAACTTATGGTCGTCAATCTTGTGGGGTTTTTTTTTTTTTTTTTTTCAGAAAATTATTATAGTGTGTATACTGAATTGTACTGCTGAACAGTTCTTATATTTACTTTTTATTTCAATTTTTTTTTATCTGTCAGATATACAGTTAAGAAAAGAATTATTGATTTAGATTTCGTTTACTAATATTTTACCAATTTTTATATATGTTTGAAATAGTTGCATTTGATTAATAATTTGCTAAATTACTAATTTTTTATTTTTCTTTTTTAAAATATTATTACATTTTTGTTTTTAATCAAACTTCATAAATTTAAAATATCAAATTTTAGAGATTTTAAACTAATGCTATTTTGTAATTAATTTAAAATTATGCATGGTGGATATATATATATATATATATATATATATTTTCAATGTTAACATACATATAATTTTTCAATGTGCTGGAAAGCAATTAACCTCTTAAAAACAATAATCTTCTTTTCTACTTCATTTTGCATTTCAATGCGTAAACATAAAAATAAAAATAACATAAAAATCAGAATTTATTTCATATACTACAAAAAATATGAGGAATTTCAATAAACCCTTTTTTTCCTCAATTTACTTTAGCTAAAAGTAAGAAATATTGATATTTATAAACAACTTGAAAATATATCTTAATAATTTTATAATTATCTAAATATTTTCTTTAGTTTCTTTTTATTATGCTTTAAATATTTTTCGAAAACCTGCAGTTAAACATCGTATTAATAATAGGTAGAATTTACTGGAGAAAATATTATACTTAGAAATTCTTATGGCTAAAGGATCATAATATTGATTTTTTAAAATTATTCCTTCATTCCTTTTTCATCTTATAAAATTCTTGATGGACAGTAACTTTACTCAGAAAACAGGAGCTTAATTTAATCAGTATAAAATTAATTTGTCAACGTCATTTACAGCATAAATATTAGATAATTGTCCCTCATTCAGCCATTAAATCATATCTTGAAAGTAATTTATCAAACTTTCATCGATCTATGTATACAATCATAAAACATTCTCACGCTGTTCTCATCGGACTTAGGCCGTTGATTTTTCTCAGCATATTCTACACCAACAAGATGGTTCAGAATTAAGCGTCTATCGATCGATTTAAATATGATGGTGGGGGTTCTTGAGGGGATTTCATTACCATAAATCTCATTAAGTTCCTGCGATGGAAGCTGAACTTCGAGAAGGTGCTTTGTTTGCCCTTATTAATATACCTTGGCAAACGCTGTAAAGCAGTATGCAGCGATTTCATGGATAGCCTAAGTTCAAAGTGCAGAGATTTGTGGTTATATTGATGGTTAAGAGGATCCTCACCATGATGAAAGGTTTCATTTCATATTAACTCTAAAAGTGATATTTGATATCGGTGCGAATTGGATGGGGTTCCCGTTTTCGACTGATCGGGTGTGTGGAGAAAGCCAACGATGCCTCATTTTTAACTAAGTAACTGATTTTCTGCTGAGATATTTTTATTATGCATGTTTTTAAAATTTATTTTTCGTTAAAACGGATGTGAACTATGCACAAAGAAAAATTTTCAATTTTATATGTTTTAATTTAAATTTAAAAAAATTAAATTAGAATAGAAGTCAACGTTAAACTTTAAAATATAAATAATCACTTTGATTAAAATATATATCAATAAAGTTCACGTTGCATCAGAATCTTATAATTTTTTTATTATATGAAGCATTCAAAGTTCCCAGATTTTTATTCAGAAATAAATTTGTTTTTTCGTGAAAAATTGTATCAATAATTCTTTTTCAAATTGCTACCTGATGAAAAATTTTATATAAGAAATTATAAACAATGTTTTGGTTTCTTTCAATTACGTATTTCCTTTATAAAAAATCGGAATCAGACGTAACTGTTTATGTATATTGTGCCAAGTTAAAATTTTATGTATATTGTTAATAACAGTTTATGTATATTGTTGCCAAGAAAAACAATAATAATTTACACACATTTTTATTAAAACGTATTCAACAATATTATATTATTAATAAAAATATGAATGAATGTTTGACAGTAAAAGCAGTAGTGTCTCATGAATTTAACAAAAAAAAAAATTCATATAATTATTTTGAACAAAAAATATTATTTTTTCCATCGAAAATAAGTATTTTTTTAAATACATTATTAATAAAGGAGTATATATTTATTGATAAATTGAGTTATTTCTCTGTTTAAATTTCATGTAATTAATACAAATAAAATTTTCCTTGATTAATCCAAATTTCAAATGATTTCTTTCTTTCAAAGAATCCTTTTTTCCCTATTGAACTGAAGCATGGAAATAAATTTATAATAATTAAAGTAATTAATATTATTTGGCAGATTTTTATTTTCTAAATATTATATTTAAACAACCTATTATATACCTATTATATTTAAACAACCACTCAAACATTTAAATGAAGATAATAAAACCAATACCTCATTTTATCTCTTCAAATTTTTCAAAAATTTTTTTCTTCCTTAGTATGAAAAAAAAAAAACATTTAACTTAAAAAATCTTCGAAAAATTTCCAAATTATTTTAGGCAGTATGTGTATGTATGTCTTTTATTTGGCAATTAACCCAAACATAATTTTTCAATTTATTGAATTAAATCAATTATAAAAATTCTCCAAGACTTTTATTTTAAAAAGTGGATTTAAAAAAAAATTGGAATTGTTTCATGTATAATTAATTAATTAATGTTTCATCAAAACAGTATTTACTTCATAAAACACTTTTCATCGATACTAATTCAAAATATTTAACTAAAATGGTTTTAAGAAAATAAATTATATTTAACAAATTTTACATGAAATTTTAAATTTAAAATGTACTGTAAAATGACAAATTAAAAAAAAAAAAAAAATAATGTATATTTTTGTACGAAATATATGGAGCAAACCAAATAAGCAAAATAATGCAAAAATCTTTAAAATGTAAAATATTTAATGTAAAACTAAACAAATTAAACCAAAAAGCATTATGAGTAAATTTAAGTTAATTGGTAACAATCATATTTATGTAATGTATGTATATGCCAATGAAGAAACAGAACGAAATTTGGATAATTTTATCTGTAGATTTGATGGACTTAATTAGGATAGAAAAATTAAAAACTTGTATATTAGTTTGCTATTCTTTATTGCAGCTATTTAATCTAATTCATTGACGATCAAAACATTAATGCATTTTCTAACCCTTTACTAAAATATTCAAAAATTTTAATAATTATCATTTATTATCGATAAGAGCGTAGTATAAGGAGGGAAAAGTGTAGCATCGAATGCAGCTGTTTTCAAGCTTGATATTTCTAAGAAATATTTAATTTTAAATTAATATAACGCATTTAAAAATTGATTTAAATACTTAATCATTCAGTAAAGAAATCTTTACAATATAAAGTAGAAAGAAACTTTTTCTGTAGTGGAATAATATAAATTCATTAAAAAAAACTTATTTTGATTAGGTATATTCATCATAATTCTCTATAAAAAGAATCTATATAACTTTTTGTGTGTTACAATCTTCTCAGATTAAAAAAAGGACAATAGTTTTTTTTTTTTTTTTTTTAAATGAATAATGCCAAATTTAACAAATGGTTAGAGTGACCAAAATAATTATAAATAATGGAGTTGACATTTTACATCAGCAAAGAAGATATTTTTCACTACTTTTTTTTTGCTGCGGATGATATGATAAATGCTTTGTCAAATTCAGTATGCATTACTCGTACCTTTATTATTAACAGTATTCACATACCATTATTTAAATTCAACTATAAATCTTTGTTAGCATTTCTAAATTAAATTTTAAAAAGTTTGAATTTTTAATTTAAATTGTAACTTTTCTAGTTGTATAAATAAGGAATACATTAAATATAAAATTTCTAAGAATAAGGTAATAAGTTATTTTTTGTTTTTTTAAAACAAAATAATTTTAAATACAATATTTCTATAAGAAATTATTCGTAAATTTATTGAATTGTAAAATTTTTAGTTAACCTTAAATGACTTTCTAAAATTTTGGAAAAAAAAAAAAAGCACATTCTAAAGTATAAAAATCTTTTATTTATACATTTTCAGAAATAAATGCAATGAATTTTAATTTCATTTTTAAACATACGCATATACAAAGTTTCAAATAAAGTAACCTGAGTAATTCTTGTACGAAAATTTATTAATAAAGGCTTTTTCTGAATGATAAAATTTATTCTAAGTATGTGTAAGCATTGAAATTATAGGAAAAAAGTACGATTAAAAGATAAAAAGCTTTCTATGTATATATTTCTTAATCTAATTGAAGTAATAATTTAAGTTTAAAAGATATAGTACTAAAAATTCCTTCACATTATTCTCATTTTTTAAAAAAAACTTATTTATTATTAAGAGTTTTCAAATTTCTTGAAACATAGCCAGGTAGCGAATTAACCGCTCAGACATAAATTAAATAATGTTATAATTTTCATTATAGTAAACTCACATTTTCCAAAAAGTGCAAAGTTTCGTAAATATGTGACAGCTTTATTATTAAATTAAGTACCGATTTAAAATTATGCAAACACTTTTACTTAATAATCTAAGATATGAATTAAAGATTTTATAAAATGCACGCTATAGTTATCACAAACTGATTTTCTGATATTCAAATTCTTTAAATTACATTAAAAAATCTTTCAAATAATCTTGAGAATTTAATGAAAATGTATTGAAACATTTGTGAATAATTAGGAAAAAAAATAAAAAATAAGATTTTGCACGAACGGATAGTAATCTTAACCATATGTTGCATTTGAGAAACCATTAATGTTTTAATAAATTTATTTGAAAAAATAATAGATTATCTAATTTTTATCTAAAAGATTAATTTTTAATTTAATTTTTATCTAAAAGATTAATTTTTAATTTAATTTTTATCTAAAAGATTAATTTTTAATTTAATTTTTATCTAAAAAGATTAATTTTTAATTTAATTTTTATCTAAAAGATTAATTTTTAATTTAATTTTTATCTAAAAAGATTAATTTTTAATTTAATTTTTATCTAAAAAGATTAATTTTTAATTTAATTTTTATCTAAAAAAGATTAATTTTTAATTTAATTTTTATCTAAAAAGATTAATTTTTAATTTAATTTTTATCTAAAAGATTAATTTTTAATTTAATTTTTAAAATTTTTATAAATTTTTCAATTTAATTTTTTTTTAAATTTTTATAAATGTTTAATTTAATTTTTTAAATTTTTATAAATTTTTATAAATTTTTTTAAATTTTTAATTTAATTTTTTTAAATTTTTATAAATTTTTATAAATTTTTAATTTAATTTTTAAATTTTTAATTTAATTTTTAAAATTTTTATTTTAAGTTTTTTAAATTTTTATTTTAATTTTTTAAAATTTTTAATTTAATTTTGTTAAATTTATATAAATTTTTAATTTAATTTTTAAAAATGTTTTTAAATTTTTATAAATTTTTAATTTAATTTTTATAAATTTTTAATTTTAATTTTTAAAATTTTTTATAAATTTTTAAAAATTTTTAATTTAATTTTTAAAATTTTAATAAATTTTTAATTTAATTTTTAAAAAATTTTTATAAATTTTTAATTTAATTTTTAAAATTTTTATAAATTTTTAATTTAATTTTTTAAAATTTTTATAAATTTTTAATTTAATTTTTAATTTTTATAAATTTTTAATTTAATTTTTTAAATTTTTATAAATTTTTAATTTAATTTTTTTAAAATTTTTATAAATTGTAATTTAATTTTTTAAAATTTTTATAAATTGTAATTTAATTTTTAAAATTTTTATAAATTGTAATTTAATTTTTAAAATTTTTATATATTGTAATATAATTTTTTAAATTTTATAAATTGTAATTTAATTTTTTTAAATTTTTATAAATTTTTAATTTAAATTTTTTATAAATTTTTAGTTTAAATTTTTATAAATTTTTAGTTTAAATTTTTTAAATTTTTATAATTTTTAATTTAAATTTTTATAAATTTTAGTTTAAATTTTTATAAATTTTTATAAATTTTTATAAATTTGTAATTTAATTTTTTTAAATTTTTAATTTAATTTTTTTAAATTTTTAATTTAATTTTTTAAATTTTTAATTTAATTTTTTTTTTTTAATTTTTTTTTTTTAAATTTTTAATTTAATTTTTATAAATTTTTATTTAATTTTTTAAAATTTTTATAAATTTTTAATTTAATTTTTTAAATTTGTATACATTTTTAATTTAATTTTTTTTAAATTTTTATAAATTAATTTTAATATAATTTTGATATGATCCTTTCTTGTTGAGTGATGAAACTAACAATACAATTATGAATAAAATAATGGTTTCTATTTTCTTTAAGAAATGAACTGAGTTCAAAAATAAATAAGGAATTGCAATAAAATAGTTCTGACTGCAACTTTCCTCAATTATATCTCTTTCAGCATAGCTTTGTCCCAGAAATTAAAAATAATTAATCCTAGAAACCTAACTCGTCTTTCGACCACAATACTACTATTTCAGAAATAATGAACAATAGAAAAGCAAAACATAATTATTTATTGAAAGGGAGTTTCCTCAACAAATATGTTATTAATCAATTTTGAAGGCAATTAGTCCGTTAAGACTTGAATCTAATATTACTCTTCCAGTATGCTACTAATATCATAATAATGATTTAAATAAACCTAAGCAATTTTTAAGATTCTGTTTCGGAACAATATCCAAATAACTTAAACAATTTCAATGGAAATTTCTATTTGTATTATGTACAATAGGACAGATTAAACTGTTTTATTTCTTTATAGATTAATTTCTGTGTAGTAAAAGTATTATCTGATACTGGTTATTATTTGCAGATTGTATTCAAGGTTGTAATTGAATAAGCAAGCAAATAAACAAATTTAATTTATTGTGATATGTCTAACCTATGTAAAGAATACCTTTAAATTAAAAAATAATAATATTTTTAATTGCTCTTTTAGTTTTCATTATTTTTGATGTGATAACATCATAAATACACTTTATGTGGGGCCTGAATGGTCGAGTGGCTAGCGCTCTGGAGCTCGGTACCACAGGTTTCGGGTTCGAGTCCCGGTGGTGCCATGGATGTTTGTAGTGGTTCGGAATCCCCTTTAAGCAGTAGGTCCCGGTCCCATATGACTGTAAGAGCGTCACGGAGCAAAAGTCAGACTTCTACCTACGGGTGCTCCATCACAACAGTAGCTGCCCCCTTTCCCTCTTTCCATGAGTAGATCACTCATGGGATGTTCGTCCCACTGCAGGACATTGAGGATTAGCCCCAAACAAACAAACAAATACTATTATGTAATTTGTAACTAATAATACTCATTAGTGTAATTATTAATAGTAATTAGTACAATAGGATAAATTAAACTTTATTTCTTTATTTCTTTAATAGATTAATTTTTGTGTATAAATAATAAAATTTCTGTCTACTATCTGATACTGCTTATTATTTACAGATTGTATTCAAGGTTGTAATTTAGTAAACAAGCAAATAAACAAATTTAATTTATTGTAATATGTTTAACCTTGTGAAGAATAAGTTTAAATAAAAATAACTAATTGTTTTCATATTCTTTTAATTATTGTTCTTTTAGTTTTCAGTATTTGAATTTGATTACAACTTCATGTAATTTGCAACTAATAATATTCATTAGTGTAATTCCCTATAATTAAAAGTTGAAACCATCAATTAATCAATCAAAGTGCATCACAAAAATATAATACATGTGAGGTTTCCATCAGTAAAAGGTACATAGTAAATTATAAGAATAAATATACAAAATTATGAAAAGTATACGTAAATAGAAAAAAAAAAATCAACTGCATACAAGATAAATACATTAAACTAATACGTTAAAATTAATTTTTAAAACTGAATAAAAAAAGCGCCATCGGAAGATGTCAAGAAAAGAAATTAAAAGTTGACAAATGTACAAAAATTTCAATGAAAAGATTCTTTCAGACTTAATTCCTTTTTATTAAAGTAAGGATTTCTTTCCTTATTATTAAAAATTACAAGCACTGAAAAATGATATTTGCAAGATATTAGACGCCTCTAAATTTTGAATTTTTTTCTTTTTCAGTTAATTCTGTGCAGGATAATTTTTAAATACACTTATTTATATTCAATCCTTTTCAGGCATTAAATATTTAAGTTTTACATCTTAAAAATAAAAATTCTATCTTTTAAACTATTTTTGTCAAAGAAATTTTCAAAGAAATATTTCTATATTTCTTTGAAAATTTTCAAAAGAAGTATTTTAGCATTTCAAAGAAAATTTCTTACATTATTTAAGTTGCTAAAAAAACAGAATTAAATTTTAACATATTTGTAAAAAATAAGTTGAAATTCAATAAACGTTTAAAAATAATAAATAATACAACAGAAAGTCGTAAGAAAAACAAGCCCAGAAGAAAAATTGATATTAGACTATTTTTTCTCTTACGAGAGGGTTTTTTTTTTTTTTAAACTCTCTCGTCAATTTTAAGCTTTTGTTTTCTTTAAAAAAGAACAATGTGCTTATAAATTCAATACTTAAGGATTATTTGCATACTCAGTTTTTCTCTGAAGTTGAATTAGAATGCGAAGAAAACTGGTGAATAAACTAGAAAAGTTGAGTTAAAAAATGTTTTAAAAAATAAGGATAAGTTTCGGATAACTTTTCCACAAAGTTTACTCAGTGACTAGCCTCGAGCAGACAGAATTTACATCGATCACATCATAGGAATACCGAATGAACTAATCTCGGTGGAGCTCGAGTATTTTACCGTCATCATCGACTTTCATTCACTCATACTTTTATTTGTAACTGACTTAATTTTTCTTCCATTTGAGGTTACTATATACTTTCTTTCAAAAACATCAAAATGCAATAAAATTCATTCTTTTGAAACTCTTGTACACAAAATTCATTGTACTTTTGTATAATGCGCATATTGCTAAATTTCTTTGCAATATGTGTATTGAAATTAGTATGCTTATTCAGTGAGGCAGAAATAAGTATCAATTATTTTTAACATGCCCTTTTCCATTAAAATTTTAAGTCATCAAAATTGTCCCCTCTTGAGACCATTAATGGAATTCAATATCTGACAGAAGAAACATTTATATAATCAATGAAACGTTTTGTACAACTCTAGACGTGATGGTGACTCATGGTACTAGTACTAGGCGTAGTGGTAATCCATGGTACTAGTATTAGGCGTGAGTGGTAATCCATGGTACTAGTACTAGGCGTAGTGGTAACCCATGGTACTAGTTCTAGGCGTAGTGGTAACCCATGGTACTAGTACTAGGCGTAGTCCATAGTATTAGTACTAGGCGTAGTGGTAAACCATGGTACTAATACTAGGCGTAGTGACCAAACCAGTAGTACAGGATGTCCGAGACTCGAATTTACTGATGGCTTATGTTCGCTATTGGCATTGCACCAGCTGCATCTATTGTTTTCAGAAACAAAGATACTTGTTTCTATGACCATGTGTAAGCGTCAGGATTGATACTCAGACTATCTGGTGGTTTCCGAGTTTTCTCAAGTACTTTTCAGAAGCCATGTGAATTAACCTCCCTTCCGGAAAACAATGTCCATCCATTATGACTTACGATTTGGGAATTGTTCATTCACTATAACTGGAACACGAGATCCCCAATGTAAAAAGAAAAAAAAAAAAATTAATTAATTAGAATTTTTTTAAATTTAAAGTAACTAATTCCTTTAATTAAATGGATGAATTAATTTTAAAAATGTTAAAAACAGCTTTTGTAACTAAAGCTATAATATTCTAACCTAGTTCTATGATGTTCAAAAGAAAAATTGGTAGTAAAAATGAAATGTTATTTCTCGTTTGTAATTTACAGATGGATGCTTATTGATGTTTCCTTTTAATTAGAACAGAACAGTATCTGCTTGAAATACATTGTATTTAAGTTAGTCTCTTATATTCAATTTTTTGAATGGCCCCTTCTGATATCTGCCAACGTTGAAAGATAATGTACTCTTCTAACATTTCTCAATATAAACGCCAAATTCAATGTTTCAATCAGCCCAAACAATCTAATTTATCTCAATATCAACTGATAACGAAATGAATAAAAAAAATAAAAAAATCACAATATTAATTTATAACAAAATGAAAACAAATCAAAGATTAAAATCAAGATAATCAAATTCAATTTGAGGAATCTAGAAATATATATGCATATAACTTCTTCGATTTTCTCTCATCGTAAGGCGAACATAGTACATAAATAGAACATTTATTACGAGTCTTTGCAAAATATGTCAAAAATCTGAATTTTTATTTCAATGAATGTGATGTGATCTAATTTTGAATAATATGTGGCTGATATTTTTTTTTATTGTGACCAATTGTAAATAATGATTGTTGAAATCAGACAATTTTGTTGAAAGGGTTTGCTCAGCTACGATTTTTCCATTTTTTTTGTAAATATATTGGTACTGCCTTAAATAATTTATAACTTGAAAATCACAATGTGACTTTTAAGGATTTTTACACTATATGAGGTTTTCCATATACATATAATTTTATTTAATATACATCGATATCAAATTAAAAAAAACAGAAAAGATATTGTAAGGCATAAAATGTATGATATAATTATAGTATGTATAGTTTAAAAATAATTGAATCTTAAAAGTAGATTTTAGTTATTATTAAATAGGTGTATGTATTTAAACGCAAAAAGGGATTATTAAGGATTAAGAGTTTAAAATTGTTGGGCGCTATACATTTAATTTAGCACAAAAATATCAGTAAGTACTACGTTGAATAATTTTAAATATAAATTATTCAGCGTAACAAATTTATGAAATCATTAAACTTACTATAAGGAAAAAAAACCTGACTCTCAGAATCTTTTAAACGTAAAATTTCCTTAAACATTAAAAAACAAACAAACAAATATATAATGCTTCTGTTTTAAAGAAGACTGAACTTTTGAATAACCCCTTCTAAAGAAAATACTTCTTTAAGCCCGAGAAAATTTTTACCGAATCTCTAGAATAATAACGCCAAAGTCTCTTTATCATGTAAATAACTACTGCCCCCCCAACTCATGCTAGACTTCCTTACCACCAAGATTTTCCTATTCTTAATTTTTGAAGAGAGTGTAAGACTTTTGCCTTGTAGCAAGTTTAGAAATTAAGAACCCACTGCGGTAGTCTAAGCCATTACGAACATGATAGATAGCAGAGTCCAGAGAACCACGGAAAAATATCTCGCTGAGCTTTATTTAAATTTTAGAATAACAACAATAAAGGAAAGCCGTATGTAAATTAGACGCCATCAATAATATAAGACTCTCAATAGCTTCGCTCTTTCTTAATTTAAATGTTAATTTCCAGACATCAATCAGACACTAGTCACTATGCATCCAGAATCTACGTGCAGCTGTAGTATTGCTACAAATACATACAGATGATATATATGTATCATTTTATACTCGCTGCTTATATGAGCGAACAATTTTTCATTCCTTTTCTTACACCTTTTTAATGTAGTACTTTTGCTTTGTTTCTTTGGGTTTTAAACTCCTGAGATATGTTTATAATAATGTATAATATGAAGTAGTACTATCACTAATCATTTTATTGATATACTTATAATTAACAAAGTTGATCTTTAATGAAGTTAATTTTAAAATTATTTCAACCACCAGTTATTAATCATGCCTAATAAATGGTTTCTTTTAGCAACAATAGCACTTCGTTAGTGGTAGGAGAGTTCGAAATTCAAGTAGATGAAATTCGATTAATTTTGCATCTTAACTTGATCATATATCATTTAATTTATTATGAAACAAAACAGGATTAATATGAGAACTAGTTATGAACACATTAAAAATTATTGACTGTTTTTGAAATTTAATTACTGAATGAAATTATATTCAGAAATATCTTGCATATATTATAAAGTGAATCTGAATAAATATTTTATACTCGTTTAAAATGCTTCTTCACATGAATTTTCTATTTTTCCATTTTTATTTATTCATATTTAAAACTAAATTTTTCATATAAATAACGTGAAAGAAATATCTTAAACTTAATTTCAAAAATTTTACTGTAGACTTGTTTAAAATGCATGTTTTTTTTATGTTAATGACACTATAAATTAACCACTTCTCAGTGAAATTGTTAACAATATATTCATTATTCATGGTATAAAAAATATTTAATTATAAATGCTAATTAATTTAATTATTTAGTATGCGTGTTGGTGTAATAAACTCTCAGACTGAGATTGTTTGCAGTTTTAAATTTTCTGATTCCTCTTGTCTTCATTGTAATGGATTTTTATTAAAAAAATAAAATGTCTTAATATAAATCTCATAAAAATTGCTCTAAGTATAATACTTAAAAACTAATAAAGTATATAATATCGTGAAAATGTTTCTGAATAAATAATGAGATACATTTTTTTGCATAATTAATTTGTTTCTTTCGTTCGCTTGAATTTTCCTGCATTATGAAAATTTTGTGGATTATTTGAAGTCTCATAAAGCTTTTAAATTTTTACAAGGTTCTGTAATAGTTTAAATGGAAAAAAATGAAAGGAAAGATATTCGCGTTTAAAATATAACTACTTTCATGCATGAGATGGAATGTAAGAAAGGGGCTTAAGATCTGTTAATTTCCGAAATTATTCTTTTTTAAAGGATTTAAGGAATTAAAAGTATTACTTACGTAGAGTTCAAAATTTATTAAATGAATTTTATTTTTCAAAAGTAAACACTCATTTATTTCCCTTTTTTTTTCAAACGTTGTAGTGTTTAATTATTTATGATTATGTAAAGTTTTTCAAGGAGAAAATAAAAGGTGCTTTTTACGAATATTTCGATCTATATTGAAAGATAGTAAATAAGTAAAAAAAATGGCATAAAACATTTTTATTGATAATGATAAAAATCAACTAATATTTAAATTTTTTAAGGCTGCGACGTTTTTAAAATAAATTTTACTGAAACTATTTATTTTATTTAAATTTATTTAAAAGAAATGTAGATATGTGGAAGAAGAAAGAAAAGAGATAGAAAAAAGAAATGTGATGGAAGAAGGAAAAGACTAAAATATATATTAGGATGTGGATATGTGTTCAGTGAAATAAATATACTTAATTTTTTGTAATAGATATTGTTATTATAGTTAGTACATTGACCAATCAAAAAACTACAATATTAATAATAATTATTATTATTACATTATTATTTATTATTATTATTTATATTATTATTATTATAAGTAGTAATAATAATACTAAATTTAAGACAGATATTTTTGGAAATGTTGGTTGCCAAATGTTTATGTAGGATTGGTCGTTAAACATTTGTCAATTTGAAAGCCAGGATCATCTTTATCGTCTATAAATCTACATCATGAAAAAAGGCTTCTATGGGGGAGGTCAGATTTAAATCAACGAACCCTTAAGACCTAGTTATTGCAACTGACATTTACTATTTAATTATATGAAATATTTATTATATATAATTAACATTATTATATTATACTGTTTAATTAATAATTATTATATATTATGAAGAATATAAATTCTTCTTCAATATTTCTCATATTTATATCCAATTATTATTAATATATATATTATCTCCTTATATATATTAAAGCTGAAAGAAACTTGTTGTACATACCTCTTTAAGTAAGCACTAAGACATAATCAAAAGTGATTACTGGAGGCAGAATAAAACAGACAAGAATATATTTCATTTTTATAATAGATATGGTTATGATGGGGACATTGTTACTCCGCGTCCGTGGCTTATCTTCAAATTCTTACACTCCCCCTGGGTAATTAAAAGCAGTAACGTCTGTGCAGCGCTGCCTTAAGGCGTCAAGGCAGCTATCTAAATGTTTATGTGTCTAAGTGTTGTCTAAGTAGTAAAAAATATATATTATTGTTATAGTTAGGGGTCTTTTGATCAATAAAAAAAATTAAGACCTGGTTATTGTAACTGTTATTATATTTAATTACTAATGATATTTACTATATAATTAATATTATTACAATGTACTATTTAATTAATAATTATTATGAATAAATGAATTTCTTCTTTAATGCCTCATTTATATTCAAATTTTGAGTCAAAAATAAATTTGAAGAAACTGTTACACATACTGTCTAAGTATAAACAGTAAAGGTATAATCAAAAGTGATTACTGGAAGGCGAATAAAACAGACAAAAATTCTATTTGCAGCTCTTAAAGAGATCTAGACAGATGATCCAATAACACGCTAGAAGTTTCGCGAGAAGGAATGGAAATGAATTCTGTTTCAAAGTAGTATATTGGGGAGAATGCAAATCAACAAAAAAGACAGTTTGCAACACGGAAAGTCGCATAAAGTTCTTTTCATTGAATCCGATCATTCTTTCCTGTCCCCTCTTGCCATGATTTCTTCCCTGCCGCAGAACCACAACCACACGTTAGGAGAGAATAGGGCAATTTTTGAAACGATTGAAAGCAAGTTCGCCTGACTTTTTTTAGTTTAGGAGAACATCGATTTGATGTGACGCAAGGAAGACAAAGTTCCAAACAGAAAAGAAAGTGTTTGATAAATACTGAAAGCTAACTTTGTGAAGAGCTTTGAAGTTCAAAATCGGTGAAGATACATTTCTTCTATACTTAATAATGATAGGATTGTTTTGATCTTTTATATGGGAGGAAAAACAATTCTTCTGTACATAAATCTCGAAATTAACCATGCATGATAAAAGATGTCTTGATTTATTTTGGAAACAGTATACATTAAGAACTTCCCTTGAGCCGTCGATACATTTCTTTTTGTTTAATCAATGAAAGGGTTGTCTTCAAATTTCCTTATAGAAGAACAAGTTAGTTCCTTGAGAACAATCCTCTAATCTTGTCTCATTTATAACATTCGATTTGCTTTGAGTTGCAAAAGTTAA
>BPLR01018258.1:0-40355 GCA_021605095.1 Caerostris extrusa | reverse complement strand
AATCGTAAAATGCGAAAAACATGGAGTAAATAACCGTAAAATTATTCCAGATTTCGTGCGGATATTAATTGGGTGAAGAAGAAACATTGGGTTTATGCAAAACTTTTCAGTCGACTACGTCCTGCGCGAAACATCTGGCATGTCGGAACGCAGTGAAACCGATTCACGCAGCATAGGCAGTTCAGACATAGTTTCGTGCAACTGCTGTGCGAAGGAACGTTGTTAACCATCAAACAAGGTGAATGATGGCACAAAGACGCCAATTGGACATGTTTGCGAAAAGGAAGAATAGTTGGAATGCTGGAATGCGGACGATCACAAACCGAAGTGCCTCGAATTTTGAATGTGGACCAGTCTGTGATCTCAAGACTGTGGCAGAGGTTTCAAAGAACGGAGATGTTACCCGACAACCAGTATCAGGTCGACCAAGAGTCACAACCCCTAGCCAAGACCGATATCTGGTAATAAGTGCGCGACGTCAGAGGGGGCAGTACTGCCAGAGCACTGGTTTCGGCGCTCACAGTCGCCACAGGAATACGAATTTCGAGACAAACTGTTTACAGGAGACTCAATCATGCTGACCTGTATGTCAAAAGACCAGCAGTTTGCATTACCCTCACGTTTGCATAAACGCGCTCACGTTTGAACTGGAGTTTGAAACATCAACATTGGAGTGTGGAGAGGGGGCCAATGTGATGTTCAGTGACGAGTACCGGTTTAGTCTGAGTAGTGATTCTCGTCGGGTAACGATATGGAGAGAATGTGGAACATGTTTTGAACCAAGAAACATAACGGAAAGACATCATTTTCCATCAAGGGGAGTAATGGTATGGGCAGGCATCATGATGGACGGCCGCACAGACCTCCATTTCTTTGACACGGGGTCTGTGACTGGTCAAAGATACAGAGACGAAGTTCTTGAGCCTTATGTTCGCTTGTTTCGAGGTGCAGTCGGTCCTGACTTCATATTCATGGATGATAATGCGCCATGTCACCGATCGGTGCTGGTGATGACTTCCTTGAAACGGAAAACATCCAGCGCATGTCGTGGCCTGCGAACTCCCTGATTTAAATCTATCGAGCATGTATGGTATATGCTCGAGAGACAAATTGCAGCCCTTTCGCACCCACCAAGCTCCGTTACAGAACTGAAGAGAGCTCTCCAAGAAGCTTGGAACCGTTTGAACCCACAACTCATTCATCATCTCATCATAGCAAGTAGCCAGGGCTGTCAGAGGTGACCACACGCCTTATTAAACTGCAGCATCAGTATTTTATTTAATGTTTTTCTTTTTTTCTTTAAAGTGTGAACCCTTGCTATGCTCAGTTTTCTTTCAAACTGCTACTTTGGATAATAAAATTAATCATTATCGTTCTTTTGATTTGCTTTCTTATTTTATAACCATTTTACACTCGCATATCACGTTTCCCGCCATTCTGATTTACAGTTCCTTCTTTATTCACATAATTATCAATTATGCTTAACTTTTTGGACACCAGTGTATGTAAGCACAGCATATCTTCCACTACAGGTGCTCCTGCGTAGAGCTAAATGTGTAACAGCAGTGCAGCCTTTACTTATGGCATAAAAGAGTAACTGTCTGTGGACAACTGCATTATAACAACAACAACATATATCAATTTTTAATTAAAACTAGAAAAGTTTAAGTCGAAAACCAATATTTAAGCTGTAGGAATCACTAATGTATTTTTATCTGCATATTAATAAATTCCTTTGTCTATATAAAATATTTTTAAAAGCTGTAGGAATCACTGATGTATTTTTATCTGAAATATAAATAAATCAGGAAATCTGTATAAAAATGCATTTTAAGTCTTAAAATGAAAATCCCCTTATTTTTTTATTGAATATTAATTAATCGTTTAAAATTTAAGGAAAAAGGGAAGTTCATGATTAAATAGATATTAAGAACCATTATTTAAAAGAATGTTTTTTTTAGAAAAAGTACAATTAAATCTTAGAAAGTTTCAAAATAAAAATTAAACCTTTGCTTAATTTATATTAATAAATTAGTTTCCTCTAAAAAAATAAGTTTGCTTTTTTCCTGATTTCATTTGCTCTCATATTAGTTGCTCTTCCCTGATTAAGATAAAGAACATCAATAGCAATTACGTAGTGAAATATTTTTAAATATGGGTGTTTTAAAATTGTTATAGTATATAATTGTTTAAAATTATAAATGCGGGTGCCCAAAATAGAAAAACTAATTAAAAGAATTAATAAGCTAATTAAAAGAAGAAAAGAAGAAAAGATTAATTAATAAAAAAGAAAAAAGATTAATAAAAGAAGAAAAGATTTTGAATTAATAAGTAATTAAAATATATTAAATTAGCTTATCTTAATTAATCATTACAAAAATAACCTAATATTCTAAAATCTTGCTATGCATCGTAAAAGAGGAGCATTTTATTCCTGACGGATCCATTACCATCCAGACCCAATTCCCTAAAAAGAAGAAAAGAAACTGGTTTGGAGATCAATATCTTGGCATCTCTGCCCTAACCATTTCATCTAGAGTCGCCTACTTTGAAAGAGGGCCGACACGATTGATCCTTCCCCCTCCTTCATTCGCGCAAAAATACGGGTTACTTATCGGCACAGGGGGATGACAGGAGCCCGGGGTCCGAACCTCCACAAATGTTCTGCTAAATGTAATACTTACTTTGTTATTTAAGAAATCAACTTGCGTTGCCGGAAAGGGTTTCTCTTAACAACACAGACTTTGCCATTGCCTCACCGGAATCTAAATGCAGCTTTTACACCCACAGAAAATGGATCGAACAACCTACTTTGATCGGAACTACTGTAACAGCTAGATGGTTATTCATTTACTACTGTGTCCAAAAAGTAAGACCAATTTATATTTAAAATTCCGAACTTATGGAATTTCAATTTTTTTTTCTTTTAGGTTGTTGACACTGTCCTTGGCATCTGTGGGAAATTTGGCGTCAAAATGGTCATTAATTTTGATTTACGCTTGGCTTTGTGAGACTGCTTAAACTTATTCCGGCGATTTACGAAACGTCTGAATTCAATTGAGCTAAAAAAAAAAAACACTCGAATTTGTTATCGGAAACGTATAGAATGTTGCAAAGGCATTCGGTGACATTCATATCGGAAAGAAATGTTTACAAATGGTATAAGCAGATAAGATAGAGAACACTTGAATTACGAAGAGCCCTTTTCGACCCAGACCTAAAACTACGCAGCTCTTGTTTAATTCCAATTAACGATTAGGTGGCTTGAAACTGTCTATTTACAATTAGAGACCTTGCTGAATAATGGCATTTCAAAAGGATTGGTCCATTCCATTTTGGGCCTCAAAATTTCCAAATTTTGGTTTTTAAAAAATCCCACTACCAGCTTTTTTTTTCTTTTTCAAAATTCTGAGGAATTAATTTATTAATATCTAGACGCTAAGAATGAATTGTATTTTTAATAATACGATATTATCAAATAGTGAAATTCTAGTTAAAATCAAATAACTGATGAAAGTTTTTAGCATTGAATTTACTGAAAAACTATTTTGAATCCACAATAAAAAGAATAAAAAAGAACAATTAAAAAACAAAAGATTTAATGCAACTACAAATATAACATCTTTTTTATGTTTTTTATTTTTTGAGTAAAATGGGTATTGTTTTTATGCTAAATTATTCCACAAACCTAGCTACTTGTGTTCATTTAGTACTGTTAAATTTTTTGAAAGGGTGTTTTTTTTTTTTGAAGATTTAGAGTATAAGATATTTTTCAATTAAGTTAACTATTGCACCTTTAAAATTATAAAAAATACTCACTTTTATTAATGCAAAAACTTTCAATAGTTCAATAAATGTCATTGAATTATTTCTAAAATTTAAAAAATGTATTTAACGATCACACTTCATAAAATTACGGTAATAGTGGTAAGAAACAGTATAAAAATTCTACTCAGGAATCTGGAATTTTTTGGCAGACTCCAAATTCAGATTAATAATAAAAGTAATGCTATGCTTATTGAGTATTTTTTTTAATTTTAATACATAATTTTTTTTTTTTTTTTTCTGTCAGTAATGCGCAAGTGGCAAAAACAGACAGTTTTGGAATATTATTGATAAAAACGTAATGTTTACCTGATGTGTTTCATATGTATATTTGAACATAAAATTTTCTGGCCCGTGACGTCAACAAATGATTTCAAATGATTTTGTGAGCCTTTTTAGAATTTAAAGCCCATGAAATAATAAGAACCCAAAATTAATCTTTCGAAACTTCCAGTGAATTCATGTTTTTTATGGATTTCGATGAATTTTATGAAAGTGGTAACAATAAAAAAGCACGAGAAGCAACACAGATTTTAGTAGTACAACAGAGTACACGAGTAGTATAACACAGATTCTATAGATGACCAATCTTCAAGATGGTACTTAAATTAATTAGAATATTTATTAGAATGATTATATTTTGTAGAGAAGAGCTTAGTAACATAGATTTTAGAAAACCATGATTACTGATGCTCGATTATTATATTCGATTATACTATTATACTGATTCGAATACGCCAAGGGCTATGGGGGTACAGGAGGACATAAACGATACAATTACTCGTTTATGCCAATTTCAATATTTCGATGAATATTTAAAAAATTGAATCAGAAAAATGTCAGTTAAATCCACAGATTCACGGTATTCAAATATTTTATATTTATTATGTACAAGAAAGTTAATGTGACATTTCCAAATAACTTTCGAATAAAGAAATAATTTAATACGTAAATAAAGCCATCCACAAGTAAATTGTTTCTTTATTTTTTTCTTTATTTTTTTTTCCGTCAATATAAGGAAAAAAAAAAATTGGCACTAAAAATTTGTTTATAAGAAGAATGAAATAAAAATCGGCACAGAAATGAAGAAAAATATAATATTTTACCCTTTAAATCTTAAGGTATTTCAAAATAGTTTATGATTAGCTATGACAAATTTTTTAATATGGAGAAGGACACATCTTCTTGATGTACAACAGACAAGTAGTCAACAGACTTTTAAATTTAATCTTTCATTTTTTCTCTTTACCACTGATATCAGGATGATATAAAAAAATTTCATCTAATATATACGCACATGACATAATTTTCCAGAAATTCAAAACACTGGGATAGAAATGACACCATCACCATTTGTCAAGAAAGCCACGTGTTTTTGAAGAAAGGTATAAACCACAAAATGAATGATAGAGACTAGAAATATGGAGGTAATAGAAGATAGGTCCCCGTGAACACGCCTTCTATGTACCTTTTTAGCAAATACGCGTTTAGCAAACTGGCCATGCAACTTTCATGAATTTTTTCAGCACGAGTGCTCAGGTGCAGAGTGCCGTAGCCGGGAGATTTTTTTTTCTCTTCCAGCAGATTAAGTAGGATATTTTCGTTAATTCAATTTGCAGAGTGCCATTTGGTCTTTAAAAGTCTTTTAAAGTCATAGTCTTTAAAAATTTGCAATAAAATATCCAGATAGCGAAGGTAAATTTTACCACAAAAGCTGTTAACGGCACGATTCAAGCTTTTAGCCGAGAAGCTCTTATCATTCACCGTTATGTGAATGAAACACTTAGTCATGTCGACACTTATCTTAAATATGAATTGTCCTTCGCGGCGGATGGCAGGTGAAAAATACAGTCTTCAGTAAAGAGAGTGGTTGTTCGACTTGTTCATTTTGTTTTTCTAATGTAGTCTAATGTATTTTTTGCAAGTATTTTAAGTAGTATTTTGTTTTCTAATGTAGTTTTCGTTAGGTACATAATCTAATTTCTAATTAAATTCTAATGAAATCATTTTTCTAACTTTAAAAAGATCATTAATGGTAACGAATGCTTTTTCAATTGTTTTTTCTAATAATAATATAAACATTTGTATCATTTAATGAAATTTTTAAGTAAATTTTTATGCTAAAAATAATTAAGAAGAGAAAAGGTTCACAAACAATGTATCATAATTTTACCAAACACTATAAAACTTTTATAGTATTCATTTATTAAATAATTACTGCATGGACTTTCTAATTAATCCATGGAATTATTTTTACTTCTACTATCTAAAATTTCATCTAATTTAATTCTTTATATGAGCATATTATTCTCTCTATATTTTTAAAGTGATATAAGTCCATTTTTGACAAAAAGTTAGTGAATGATAACAATTAATACAATCTGCTATGAAGCTTTTCATCTATAAACAGTCCCCCCTCCCCCCAAAAATAAAACACTTCAAATTTTCATTTTTGTCAATATAAATTTATGTAGGGAAGGACATTACAAAAGTTTGAAAATATTAGGCGTAAATGAAGAATGAAGTATTAAAAATTCTACAAGAAACACTATCACATTCAATAGCCAAAGAATACATCAAAGTTTGAATATTCTAGCATAAATGAAGAATGAAATATTCCAAATACAATAAGAAGCACTATACAGCTTAATAGGCATGGAAAAAATCCCAAAAATGATATGAAACTTCAAGAAGAAGGAATTGATCAACGCGCTACGAGTACTTATAGCCATTGGATATGCAAATGTTTAAAATCCCCAGTCAAGACGTGAAAAGTGCTTCAAAAATACTTCAAAGAAGCAAAAGTCAAATTCTCCAGAAAATTTCTGAGAGGATTAACGTTGTTCTTGAATCATTTCAAAGAGTAAAGGACCCAAACTACCATTTTTCCGCCAAAATTTGAAAATTTAGAATTGAGTTTTATTCGCTCGCTGCACTTTTTGGATTGTGCCACGAACCCCTAACCAGAACAACATCACGTTCACACAAGATAAAAAAAATAAACCATTAAAATAAACATTAAAAATTAACTGATTAATCTACGGGCTATAATAACTCAAAATTATTTCATTTTCAATTATCCGAATTTAAAAGCACCAAGAATTCTGTCAGTGAACCTTCTTGCAGGTGCCATTTTTAATTTCACGCTTCAATTTACCGAGAGCAACTCACTCAATTTGGTTTTTACTTTTGAACTTTGTTGCAACTAATTCGCCAGATAGCCAATGAATGTCCATTGAGAAGTGATTAATTACTGCTGCTCGGATCCTTTGTCAACGGTACTACTAATGAGAAGTAATTGCTGCTCCGCCGATCACCTCCTACTATCCTAATGGGGAAACAGATAGAGACATGTTACTAGGGGCATATTGTTAGAGAGGAAGACAGCTGCTAATTCGATGTCTTTTCAGTAATGTTTCGCATATGACTGCACAGCCAGTTATCAGTTCATATAAGCGTTGATGGATATTTTACCGTTAGGTTGCATCGAAATAATGCGATGTTATTAGTAATGGTTTGCTCAAAATTTCGTGAGAATTTGTTCAATAACATTACCAACATTGCCATAATTAGTTGTTTATATATATAAAAATTCATTAGATTTATTTATTTTTAGTACTAATGATTGCAAATATACGTTTTTTCACCCTATCGAATATGTTCCATATAAGTATTTTTCTATACTATTGTGTCCAAAAGTAAGACCCATTTTCAATTTAAAATTCCCGGACTTAAAGAATTTCAATTTTTTTTCTTTTTTAGGTTGCCGGCAATGTCCTGACATCTGTGTGTGAAATTTCACGTCAAAATATTCATTAATGATTAATGAATATTTTGAGCAAATATTGAGCAAAGCATTAATTGAGCAAAGAACTTGCATTCAATTTTGTTTGCGGAAACGTATAGAATGTTGCAGAAGGCATTCGGTGAGCATTCCTATATATCGGAAAGAAATGTTGGAAGTAATATTTTGCAAGTGTCCACTAAACTGGAATGTTTTACGTTTTTGCACACCATGGGAACACTTTACATACCATACAAAGTTCCATAACATGGGAGCACCTGAAAGAATTTTTCTTCTTGCCACTATTTCGTTTAAATCTTCTAGATAATAAAAAAGGTCTAAGGTGATGCGGAAAATGTTAAGAGACCACACAGGTAATTTAGAACCAGCTAATGCCTCATCACTGATACACTGTGTCAGCAGGCATCAATCATTATCCATATTTTGTATCACTGATAAAGAATCTTGAATTTCATGTTTCTTGTATCCCCTCGGGGCTTTTGCAGGGAAGAAAGAAAAAGAAAAAACGGGTGGGTGCGCCTAATGGATCATCCACAGTGACGCATAATTAACAATTATTTACGAAAATGAAGATTTTTAACGCAATCCCGATCTCCATTAACACTTCCAAAGTTAGAAGATTAAAAATGAAAAATAATTAAAAATTCCTTTACGACTAAATAGCTGAATTATTGAACTTTATGGGATGTAATAGATCACATCTATTACATCCCATAAATTCTGGGGTAATTAATATGGCTTACTTGTTCGCAAATTTTGCTGAGGTGATAATGATTAGTTATGGGTAATCTAAATTGCGAGTGAAACAGTTTTTGACTACATATTTGAATTAATTAGATAATGATTTCATATAGCTGAATTAGTTTATTTATAAAATAATTTTTTTTAAAGTAAACTATCTTGAGCGTAAAAAATAGCCATGAACGATTGTGAAGAAATTTAATCTTTTAATGGTAATAATTTATGATCAGAAAACTTTATTTGGATGCATTTTAACTAACTATTTCATCATCAATGTCAATATGTATGTTTTATAATCTATACGTAAATAAAATAAGTTAAATATTCTTTGTTTAAAATTTATGAATTTTTAATATATATATTTTTTACTATTTTAATAATAAATAACTTCCGCAAATTTTCATCATAAATCTTCCCGTAATTCTTCTAACGTTTTAAATTACACGAATTCAAAAGTACATAAATTTACTAATTTTTATAAATATTTAAATATCTTAGTTCATAACATAAAGAATTTCAGTTTTTAATATAATGAAGAAAATTCGATGTAAAAGTTTTTTCATGCTTACATAAATATAATTTCGATGATACTTAATATGATTTTTTTGTTATTTATTTACTATTATTTATTTGTTATATATATATATACATATATATATATATATATATATATATATATATATATATATATATATATAAATATAATTAAAATAATTTAAAATTTGTATAACATTTATAAATATTAAATGTATATATTTTAAATATTTTTTATAATTTGAATTAATAAATAAGTCACTTCTACAGATTTTCATTTGAAATCCATCCATAATTCTGGCTTAACATTACACAATTTAAAATAATATTTAATATAATAATATATTAGTAATAATAATATTTAATTAGAATTTAAATATATATATATTTATAAGCAAAACATAAATTTCGCTCGTTAGTTTTATTCCTTTATTTAATTTCGCAATTGGAAAAAGAAAAAAATTATATTGAATATTATTTAAAAAAAAAAGAAAATTTTGAATGTTCAAATAAATTTATTGATCTACAAAATAGTAGCCTTAATAAATCCTTAATCTAATTTTAAAAGCACGTTAGAACTCCATATGATAATGACCGAGATACCCGGATGTGATGGATACTAAAAAGACTTTGTGAATGTCTCTCGCCTCTCTAGACAGCAAATTCATATTTTGAGATGAAAACACACTTGACCAAATGACTCTTCATCTATTCCTACACAATTTACAGTATGTGCTAAAAGCTTTCCTATACACGAATTTCTCCCCATAATTTGGCTATTTATAGCTGCTGTTGATGCGTTAACTCGTAGCGAATAGTTTTCTGAATCAAAAAACCAACTCAATGTATTGACGACCCCACATCAACGCAGATATCTGGGTCAACTCTCTAATACCTGTCTTCATGCAGTTGAAGAAGGCGACATACTATACATATTGAGAAACATTAAAAAAAAAAAGTTTTTTCTCCGGCTCCGTTATATTTTATATGAGCGTCCATGGTTACTTTTTGCATTCTTTTCACTCTATTCTTTTATTTTTGAGTGTATGACACCGAGTTAAGTACTTTCCACTTTTCTATCAGTAAAACACATTTTATGGTGGCCTCTCAACTGGTGTTCGATAATGTTTTAGGGGATGGACACATTTTTGCTTTACTCACAAAAAAAAAAAAAAAAAAAAAAAAAAATGCCATCAATGTTTATCTGTTGCCATTATGGTGTAATTGCTTCTAGGGAGTATAGACTGCGTGGTGCGAATACATCTTTTTAAGCTGAGATAAAAAAATTTAATGCAATTTTCATTTGTTATCGTTGACACTTTAACGAGTGGGGAGGATTTCCTCAAACAAATTTGAGGATTTAGTTGACGATTAGGTGAATAGTTAAATAGGCTGATGTTGCATAAAAATATAGTCACTGATTGCAAATTAAGTATAGTGTTATTTACAATCTTATTTACTTTTAAAAAAAACTATGAAATGCATGTCTAGAATTTTGTATTTTTAAATTATTTTTTATTAAAATACTTATTTATATGTTAGACACAAGGATAGGAAATAAAGGCATTACATGATTGTTAAAATATCCATTTACATTAAAAACTGAAAGTTCTGTCTAAATATAAAAATTCTTTTAATGTTATTATTAAAATACTTGAAAAATAGCTTTGTAAAATATTCTTTATTGTGACATTGTGATTAGCGGAAAGTAAATTACAAATGTTTAATAGTTTATTATATTTGATAAAACAACCAGCACTAAATATTTCAAATTTGTTTTCCTGAGAAATAGTATTTTCTAAAATCTCTAAAACTTAGAAAAGAAACTACGTAAAACCGTTTTTTATATAGTGTTTTGAAACCTATCGTATTTTAGAAAAAAGTGATGACATGTTTCCTATTTTTCTTCTTCTTTTATATTTTATTTGGTTTATCATGGATTGCTCATGGTTTGAATGCTAGGCTTTTACCAGCCTCTTTGCTTCTGATTTTTAGCAGTATTTTTTAAGTTTTTCTTCGGTTAAAACGTCTGTGATTACTTTCGTTCCTGTAGCTAGTCTTTTTCAATTACCTTTCTATATTTTTGCCAAAACTGATTATGAAGTCCGAAAAAACCGATGGAAACTCTTTCGTAATCCTTTTTTTGGAATGAAAGGCCTTCGTAATGAATAATTCCAGAATCTAGCTTAGAAAATGTCCTTCAAATTTAATGCTACAACAGCGTAAGGTATTTCATAGTGTATGTTAAAAAAAAAAAAAAAAAAATGCTGATTTTTTTCACCTGCTCCTTGTTTATAACATTTGCTGCATTCGAAAACTTAAAGTTATAAATATTTTCCACTTTCAAAGGTCACTAGGTTTTCTGAATTAAGACGAATTTCCTTTTTATGATTGTCGTATGCCAGGGAACATAACGAGGTCTATTGATTATGAGTACGGATTCACCATTATGCATTCCCACAACCAACTATAGAGGACGGGGAAGAGTTCAAGGCTGATAGAATTTTCTATTCTTTTCTATAGATGCATATGTTGACCCTCATGTTAGACTTTGGAACCAAGGATTGTAGAGAGACACGGAGAAAAAAAAGGAGTGAACAGTCTAGTGAAGAGTTCTAAGGAGGACGGAGGGTACAAAGACCCTTAAAC
Organism: Caerostris extrusa; assembly: GCA_021605095.1. Lineage (NCBI taxonomy): Eukaryota > Metazoa > Arthropoda > Arachnida > Araneae > Araneidae > Caerostris > Caerostris extrusa. The sequence continues at coordinate 28,801 of BPLR01018258.1, read as the reverse complement.
AAACTTGCGTTTAAAATGATTTTATGTGTTTTGTTTTGTGTATTATGCATTGCAGTTGTGTAATGCTGTCTTTTCAATTGAAATTAATACTGTCTTTCCATTAGAATTATTTAACTGCATAGATTTTACCATTTGTGCTTTTTATTGATTTTTATAGCAGTTAATTTCATTTTAATGCCTCAGTATCATGTATGATAATAATTATAGATTAATTTTCAATCACATTTACATTCCTTTTGATATTACGCTGAGTAAAATACTTTGTTAATTTTCACATGAGTGTTTAATGAAAGTGTTCAACAATATTAACTTTTGTTTCATTATTCGTCGTAAAAAATGGACAAGGACTGTTTCTTAAAACACTACATATCCATTACATGTACAGTCCATTATGTCCATTACATGACATGTCCATCCATTTTCAAGTCTTACATTTTATGATTAAGTCTTACGTCTTATTTTTTTACATCTTTAAGTATACGTCAGTATATTTGAGTATTTTTACATGTGTATAAGTAAGTCTTACATGTCTTATTTTCTATAATTTTTCGTAATGATTATATATCTTATTTTTTATGATTTCATGGCATTTAATAATAAAATTCAGTTTCCTTGTCTGTTTTTAAAGACACGGGTTTCGGTAGTTTGAATATTTTTTTTAAATTCTTTAAAATAATGTAACTAGATTTATATTTATGATAAAGTCCAAGCATATTTTGAAAATACATCTATACAATTAAATAAAATTTATAACAATTTTAAAATTGTTTAATGGATTGTAAATCTAATAAATCCTCCTGGACGTGTTTATCATACCTACAACAATGATTTTTTTTTTAAAACCACGTCTGTCAGGTTTATGTATTGTATATGAATCTTTAATTACTAACCATTGTTTAACTTTGCTTAATATCTTAAGTTTTTACTTGATTTAATACAGCTCTATGTAGCGCATTTATAAAAACATAATGGCTGTTTAGAATTTTTATAAAATTTCTCAAAAGATATTTGAAAAAAAACCGTTCATTGTTTAAGCAAAGACGAAAGTCAAATAACTAAAATAAAATTCATTAATAAAACAAGTACATTTCAATTTAAAGTAACAACGTACGATTGCTAACAATAAGCATTTATATACGAATACATCATAAAAAAAATGATAGCTACAGTCTTAAGATAATTCTGCAGAATTTTATTATTGAATTCAGCAATAAATTTTTTTCTATCTTTAAAAACATTTTTTGTGAAAACTTTTCAAAGGTATAGGCACAGATACATTTTTTTCGGATTTTTATCTAGCTATTAGTAAAATTCACTCATGCCCATAAATTAAGGATAATGAAGTTCAGGCAAAGAAAGAGACAGAAGCAAAACAAATTTGACTTATTTGTAAAATCTATTTATTAAATAAAAGGTAAAGAGCAAAAAAGATGCTATATGTTTGACATAATTAATAAAAATTGCGATTTTTACTCCCTGGAGCAAATTTCAAAAAAGAACCTATTTACAAAAAACAGTATAACATGGTTAGTATGATGGTTAATATGGAGTATGTCTCCCGGACGATGCAATACAGGCCTTACAACGCCTAGGCATGCTGGTATCAAATTATCAATCTGATCTTGGGGAATATTACACCACTCATCAAGCAATGCCCTCCGAGTTCCGGTTGACAGGTGGGAGGGGTTGACGGGCTGCATTTCGTCGGACAAGCATATCCCACACATGCTCTATTGATTCAAGTCCGGTGAGTATGCTGGCCAATCCATACGGGTGATATCCTCCAATTGAAGGCATTCGTCTACAATGTTTGCACGGTGAGGACGGGCGTTGTCATCCATAAACAGAAATTCAGCACCCATGGTGCCCCGAAACAAACGTACATGTTGTTCCAGAATGACATCCTGATAGATGTGGCACACTCTGAACATGCAGGTCAGTTCTGGAACCAAGAATAATTCCTCCCCAAACGAGCCATCCTGCACCATCGTAACGGTGTCGTTCAAAGGTGTTTTCTTGCTGGCAACGGTTTACCTGGCGCTCTTCATATGTAAGTCCAGCGAGAATCAGACTGCAAACTAAACCTGGACTCGTCGGAAAACATCACACACATGCGGCACACCTGAGCATGCGGTGCCCACAATGCATGCTCTCTACTCCAGGTTAATCACAGGCGACAGTGAGTTGCGTTAAGTGGAACACATCTGACAGGCCTACGAGCATATAGACCAATGTGGCCTAAGCGTCTGTACACGGTCTGCCTTGAAACTGTCGTACCGGTAGCTGAAGAGAGCTGACGAGACAGGTCTGATGCTGTGCTCCGTCTGTTTCTTTTGGCAGTAACTGCTAAATACCGGTCCTCATTCGGCGTTATAACTCGGGGCGACCTGTGCTGTAACATCTACTCACCTACCATCATCTTGGAATCGTTGCCAAAGCCTGGAGATGACACTCTGGGCGATTCCAAGTTCCTCGGATACTTCCATCTGGGTACGTCCACATTCCAGTCCTCCGATAATTCTACCACGTAAAAATCATCCAAATGCTTCCTTTGTGCCATAACTATGCGGTTATTGCACTGAAAGGCTTTTAAAGCGCTTGTGAACAATTTTACTTCTTTGCCACCATTCCTTATATACTCCTCTCTTACACTCGTCATTGTGACGTACTATCCGCGCCATCTGGTGCTTTCCCGTGATTTGCATATTCTTCTTCAAGATGTGTGTGATAATTCTACAGGTGAAATTTTTATTTTAGAGTTCAATTTCTGTGTGATTCTGAATTATCCTTAATTTATGGACATTAGTGTATATTGTTTTATTAAAGGATATGAAACTGATATAGTTGTAAATTTTTACAGACTTTTAAAAATATAGCAGAAGTTTATTATAGAATACCAGAAAATAAAAAAAAGAACAAATATTAGCATTTGTCAATTTGAATACGTGTAAAGATATGCAATCATGTGCGACTTCTTTGATAAGCTTTTAATCCTATCAATGTTGTATTGAAAGCAATAACATATTTCATATAAAATAAAATAAATATTCTTATCTAAATTGGCAATTGATTACTTAAGAACAATTTGCTGCCAGTATTTTTTATGTTAAATAGTGTTAGCAAAAAAATGTTAAAAATTATTTCTTAATGTAATACTGTATTTAAAGAACTATATTATATTGTATATATTTAACTAATTGGCTAAATATATATATTAACTCTGTAATTATGCATAAAAGTGGATTGTGTCTGGTGATGCCTATTCTATCCTTTTTTGAACATCTTGGTTTTAAAAAAGGTATACATATGAGAAGTTCTTTATATATGTTGTTGTTGTAACTTATTCCACTTGGTAGATAACTAATCTAGGCCAAGTCCACGAACCAGTATGGACTCATGGTTGAAGGAAGCAGCTTCTGTTGTGATGGAGCACCCGTAGGTAGAAAAAAGTCTGACTTTGCTCCGTGACGCTCTACAATCATATGAGACCGGGACCTACGGCTTAAAGTGGATTCCGAACCATTTCAAACATCCATGGCACCGCCGGGACGCGAACCCGAAACCTGTGGTACCGAGCGCCAGAGCGCTAGCCACTCGACCATTCAGGCCCTCTTTGTATATATAATTAAGCAATATGTTTTATGTGTATTTTATATATAAGTATATGATGATATATAATTCAGTAATAAAATAAATTTATTAAATTACTGGCATAATATAATGAAAATAAATGGTAAAAATTATTTCGTTAAGTGTAATATATTATATTTAAAGAATTAAACCCTTCATTGTAGGTAACTAATTGGTTAAATATATATTAAATCTCTAATTATGTATAAAAGAGGATTGTGTCTAGTGATGCCTATTCTAACATTTTTATAGATAATTTTGGTTTAAAAATGTATATTTATGAGAATTCTTTTGTATATGTAGTTAAATAATATGCTTATGTGCATGTAATGCAGTAATAAATAAAAATAAATGTATTAAAATTTTAGCCTTCATTATATAATAAAATTAAATGATAGAAAATTATTCCTAATAATTGAATACATTTTTGAATATGCAAGAAAAAATATATAACATGCAAAATGAAATGAAATATACAGAATGAAATTAAAGAAAAAAAGTTATAAATTGATATAACAAATTTTATTAAAAAATAAAATGTATAAAAGGAAAAAATCATTTGCTGAAATAAATATTTGTAAATTTTTTTTTAATTTAAAAGAAATAAAACAAATTCCTTTACCAAAAAAAAAAAAAATTGTAACAGATTGATTCAAATTAAGAAATGAATAATTGACAAAATTCAGAGTAAGAAATGAATAATTGACACAATTCAAATTAAAAATCAATAATTGACAAAATTCAAATTAAGAAATCAATAATTGACAAAATTCAAATTAAGAAATTGATAATTAAAAAAAAATCCTATTGTGTTTTTAATGCTTCATGTTTAGTACAACGATAAGTCAATCCGATGTTGCCGCCGAAAATAAAATTTCAGTTTTTATTATTATTATCAGTTCCATCGTGAAAAGAAAAACATTAAGGCCTACTTATTTATCATAACCATCTCTAATATTGGCATGAAATACTAGGCCCTTTAGTTTGAGATCCATGCCACAACAGCCGATATGTAACTGTTTCATCATTACTCAAGGTGTTTATGATACTGTGCATTCGCATTATGCCACCACAGTTTCTAACATGGGCAAAATATGGGAAGTTCCACATTTTTTCCTTCTCTTCCTTGAGCTCAAAGGCTTATGGATTTATCAAGTCCATCCCCATCATTGAAAAAGAAAACTGTTAAATTCTACTTTACTTGTTTCGAACCTGAATTCTGGGTACACAAAACACTATCCTCCATGTTGAACTAGCTCCATATGGATTAAATATCGCCCAAATAAAAGTAAAGAAAACCTGGACTATGTCCATTATAAAAGATAACAAATGGTACTGTAAAATGCAAACACCGGATACTTCCCTTGGTTTCAGATTTCGTGACTTGTTATCTGCGCCTAATTTGTTGCTGATTACAAGCACCCTGTTTTCGATTGCAACTACTGAGTGGGACAGTAACTGTATATTCTGCGATCAGAATAATTGGGAAGCTTGGTCAAAACGGTCATTAGATATCTTGTTTACGTTCGAGCCCTCCTATTCGGGCCTCATTTACCGCGAGATAAGATGTTCTGATCCATCTTCCTCAGGTATTCGGACATATAGCGTTTCGGTTATGAAACCAATATTTGTTGCTGGAAACTTTGTTGCGTGTTTACAAAAAGGTATGTAACAGAGGTCATTAGCATTCGCATAGAAACAGTGATAAAATATTGATGAACATTAATAGTGATGATCAAATAGTAATTAATATAGAGATGAACATGCTAGAAATAGTGAGGATTATTGAAAAATAGTGATAAATTAAGAAGAATTTTTTAATAGCACCCTTTCCCTTTGCCTGTAAAATAAAGTCAAGTACATGCCCCTTTTTCAGAAAATTAAAACAGAAAAAGTTTCTTTGCTAGATTCGAACCTAAGAACTTGAATTCTTAGTTTCAATGCTATACCTCAAAGCCATACGGCAAATAAAAGCAATTAACATAGCTATCGGAATGAGAATTTTCGTCCACTGCTTAAATTCTGAATTGATGCAGGAGACGAAATACTGAAAGAACATTTAAAATCATCTGCTAATAGCGCTTGGTATACATCGCCTAAAACATGAAATGAAACATGTGTGCAGGGAAAATTTTTTTTTATCTTAAATTTATAGAAAAGTAAATTTAAGTTAATGTTTTCTATTATAGTTGATGAAATCACAGATATTTATTTGATAGAACAAGACACTTTTTCTGTAAGATTTATAGATAGTAAGTATAACAGATCCTTACTGGTTGAAATTGTTTTAAAAGTTTTTGCCAGTACTTTCAACACGAGGAGAAGATTTAGCAAACACAGTTTTGAAAACTCTAGAATAATTAGATTTGGATTTAAAATATAGAGGTCAAGGATATGATGGTGTTGCTGCGATGTTTCGAACATTCAGCTGTATACAAGACAAAATAAAAGAAAAATTGCCATCAGTATTATCTAAACATTGCTGTTTATTTCTCTAAATTTGGTTATTTCAGACCTTTGCCAAGTTAAAGATGCTCATAATTGCTTTAGAGTTGTTGAACAATATTATTCATTCATGAATACTCTGACAGAAATAATGTTCTGTAGGATAGTATATTAGAAATGTGCCCTTCTTAGAAAAGAAGCATAGAAAGAACGATATAGCCTATGCGCTAAATAGAGTGACATGAATCTATTATGGTGACGGTAGAATTGCTCCATCCATTGCTTGATTGATTAGGATTTTGCAATCTAAAGTAGTGGACTTCATTGCTGCAGTTCAACTGTGCGATGATATTTAAAAGAACTTGAAATGATTCACAGTCAAATCAGAAATGGTTTTCAATTATATTTTCCTAAAATCAGAATATGTTTTAAAAACAAATAATAAATAAAATCACTAGAATTTTATATCCACGACTAGAAAAAATTTCTTTAGACTAGACCAGTCTAATATTCCAGAGGTGCCTAATATTCTCTTTCTTATTTAAGTATCGAATAGGAGCAGCTTTTTAAAATTCTGGTTTTAATAGAATCCTTTTTTTTTCCGAATCAGATAGTACTTCTATATTTTCTCGTTCATCCATCTGCTCTTGTAGGGAATGATATATTTTCTTTTTCATCTTCAATGGCGCGACAGGCCCACGGTGGCCTTCTCCTTACTGACTTCCAAAACAAGCGATGCTGTTCCTTTTACACTGTAGGGCAATTACCCCTATGCCCTACTGTCAAATTAGGCCGAGAACTACGGTAAGTGAATTCTGACCCACTACAAACATCCATGGCACAACCTGGCCTCAAAACCGAAACCTATGGTACAGCGAGCCAGAGCGCTAGTCCCTCGGTCATCAAATACCATGATGCATTTTAGAAAAATTTTAAAAAACATGTAAACACTGTTTCTTCTTTTCACTCTCGAGTAAAAATTTTTTTCTCTAATTATTTCTTACATTTTTGTATCTAAGACATATAATTGGTCAACTAACTAACTACTATGTGATCTCCGAATACCAAAATGGCGATCTTGGCCAAATCTGGTCCTTGTGCCATAAAAGTCCACCGAACCAATTCAATTCCAATTTGAACCAACCAATCGAGTACCAAAATCAATCATTACCGAAGTAATGACTTTATGGCTGGTAAAAACAAAGATAAAAAACCCTTCTCCCCGTTGAACCAATATAGAGTGGTTTCTTTCGACTATACTATCTGCCATTCTCTGTTTTTATAGAGTGGTAGATTTTGTAAGAAAGGTTTCTCAATTTAAAAAAAAAAAAAAAGAAGATGCTAGTCATTTTGAAGAAAGAGGTGCGTTTCCTTGAAGTACATTAACCCAAAGATTTAATAAGGGCATTTAATAGTATATCCTTTTTGTTTTACTTTTGAAATCAGTGCAAATTGCAGTAGGTGATGCAAATAAGCCTCGAATAAGGAATCAGTTTAAAATGTGAGTTTATATTGTTTCTAAAAATTTATTGAATATTTTACCTCAAAGATAGAACGATGACGAAATTTTCTTCCCATGTTTAAAAGGATAAAATTCATTTAATAGTGATGAGTCATTTACTTTTCTGTATTCAAAGTCATCTAAATTCCTTATACTTTAAAAAATTAAAATATTTCTTCTTCGGTAATTCCTTTACATACTATAAGGAAATATTTTCGAGATATTCGTCAAAACACGACGTAAGCTTTCAGAAAGTAATTCACCGTCGTCCCCTTCACTTTTACAATTTGCTTCTCCGCTATCCGAGAATGCATCCTTTTCTATGTAGTGATTAAAAGAAATTTTTAATTATTCGGTATTTTTTAAAATGAGATTGAAAAAATTGTATATATATACAATTTATGTAACATGGAACTCATTATACTACCTTTCCAAATATGAGCAATGAGCAAAATTAGTGATACTTTTACTTTTCCTGCACCTTTGTACAATAGCTCTGGACTTTTTATGTGATTGATGTGTATGATTCATTGGGTAAGGGCTTTGGGGCTTTGTATGAGCTTTGAATGTCATATGATTCATTTCACTAATGCCCTGGCGCTCTGTGGTACAGGTATCGGGTTCGAGTCCCAGGGTGCCATGGATATATGTAGTGGTTTTGGAATCCACTCTGAACCGTCGGTCCCGGTCTCATATGTCTGTAGATCTGACAACACTACCCAGCAAAAAGAAAGCATCTCATGTTTCGAAACCTGCCAGTAGGCAGACAGCCTTGGCCCACCAAGGGGCTATTTTGCTAATAGCCCCTTGGTAGGCTAAGAATAGGCTAAGAAGTTTATAAAGAAAATTTTATGAAAGTGCCTATAAATACATTCAGAAATTTTATTAGGTTTCACATTTAGTTGCAGAAAAACTCTTAACAAGACATTTTTTTTACTGCATTTCTGCTTGGCTGTCATCTTTATGCTGGTAGTAAGAAGACTAATAAGATTTTTCTAATATCTTCCTGCCACCTACTGAGCATCTCGTACACTACTAGCAGCAATATGGCCAACTTACGAGATAACTGTGTAAAATTTCGAAACTTTCTGAAAACTTTCAAAGCATCGTTTACAATTGTACACAACTATGAGTCCTACACAAGGCACATAGAAAACACTTGCCAGTTCTCGGAAAAAATGAAATTACCGCTAGGCCTAAAGTTGGTTTTTCATCATATGTTGAAGGATTTACGGCCTTCCGAAAGACGACTGGAGGCTCGCTGATATAAAAGCGGGGACAGATTGAGCATTAGGACAAGTGTTTCAAATCTGTAAGTGCCCAAAGGCTTTTCATTTAACTGAAGCTTGTTTTTATTTCATATTGTTCTCCTAATTTTTAAAGCTTTCTTATGTTTTCCACATAAAGACATACATATAGTACATAATGAGTAATCAGACAAAATTCATTATTCTTTATTTAAAAAAACATTCTACATTTTTTTTATTTTCATATATATATATATATAATTTAAAAGATTAAACATTAACCGTTATGTAGATTGATATGCATGAAATAATCATCAACTAAATTAATTTTTAATCCAGCTAATTAAAACTGACAATTTAGAAAGGTTTTTTTTTCTTTTAAACTAACGTTGCAAAACATTCTTACAAACCTACTTTTCAAGGCTAATCAGCTCAATCAACCACAAAAGATCATTATAAAAATACAGGACGGAGCATGACCATGTATTTTATTCAAGCTAAAAGAAAATTAAGATAAGAGGATCCTAGAATATTGAAACTCCAAGTCATAAGAGATAACGACACTAGCAGCAGACCAGAAGAAAAACAATAAAAAAAAAAAAAAAAAAAAAAAAAAAAAATGCAAATCTACGTGAATTGAAAGGTAAAAAATAATTAAAGGTAGAAAAAAAGTTCGTTTCATCTCAGTAGCGACTTTTCTTTTTCTTCGTTTTTACAACCAATGAGATGGAAGTCGACATTTGGGCGTGTTTACTGGATTCAATCGCCACGCCTTGTCAGCTTCGTTTAAGTTCTTCTGTGAAGTGAGAGCTACGCCTATCTTTGCTGCGCAGATAATTCCAATTAAGAATCTTTATAATTACTCAGTTTTCCAGCTGTTGAGAAATTGAGATGAATAAATCTTATCGATAATTCATTGCTTTCTCCTAAAGAGTCTGCTAATTGCCTTTCGTAATGGGTTGATAGGTCGCCTAACTAAATTGAAAATCTTCAACACGGAGATGCATGTCTTTCTAGAGTTTTAAGAGAATTTATAAACCTCTTGTTCCACAGTGGAATCCGCATTGTATATCTATAACACGTGTTTCTTTAACGGTTGGTGAAATTTGAAACGCGAATTTTTGAAGGAATTTAAAGGAAAAAAGAGGAGATTCGAAATTTGAAGGAATTCGGAGACGTTATTTATATGTGCAATATGGAAAATAAAATAAATGTGGTATTAAATCATTTACTTTCACTTAAATGGGATTTTATACACTAACATCTAAGGTTTAAAGGTTTTTAGGTCAAAAAATTTTCCGCAACTATTTTACGGAAGATTAAACATAAACATTTTTCAATTAACTTTATTAAAACACGCTTGTTTTAACCAGACATTGGAATTTTAAATACCTTGACCGATTCAAGCTTGAAGTAAACAATATCTGTAGTGTGGTATTGTTTAGGACTTTAAGCTTTAAATTCTTATAACAATAACTCGAATTTAGAAACAACACACCATACTGACTCCCAAAAAATATTCACTAAACACTAAAAAAACGTAGTAAACCTTTTTAATAATATATCTCAAAATCCGTAATAACCCATACCACAAAATAAACCTACAGATTCGAATTTTGGTCCTGATGGTCAATTTGCTAACGCTCTGCCCTTTGGTACCACGGGTTTCAGATTCGAATCCTGGCGGTGGCATGGATGTTTGTGAGTGGTTCGGAATACACGTTAAATTGTAGGTCCTGTTCTAATTAGCCTAAAAATGTGCTTAAAATGACAGTAGATCAACAAACTATATGAATTCGATTGACTTCAGAGACATATGTATGTTACAGAAGAAAAAACACGTACATATTAAATAAATCCAAAGCAAATTTCATGATTTCAAAAATAAATAAAAGTTATTTATTAATATTTACAATTTAAACAGTTAAAAATACTCCACACAATTGATATTACATTAGCAAAAGTGATTTCAAATAAGCAATAATCGATATAATATATATACAGCAATAACAATTAATAAAAATAATGGGTCCCAATAACTCAGAAATAATGTAAGTGCTTAGCCCACCAGCCCAAACCTATTCGACCACATCGACTATTACTGACCATGTGGATGTTTCAAATATAGTTCATGAACAAAATTCACCACTTACATATACAAATGTTCGTGCAGTTATCGGGTGCAAGGGAAGCCGTACACCACGAAGAATGTTATGCAGCTCATTTGTATAGCGACATGGCTGCATGGCCTATCATCTTTCGAAGGCAAACATCTTCTGCGAGTAACGGTCCACAATCCCTCACCGCAGTGAACTTTTATATATTTCTGTAGCTTAAGGTAGCACAACAGTAAGGCCGCATTCTGTTTTTACTGTTTGGGTTTGCAGCGTCTTTCGCTTCTTATCGGAAAACTCCTCTCTCAATGTCTCTTTTCTACCTGTGATCCTCGATGTCTCCAATATATATTTTTAAAATGTCTTTTCAATTCACGGCCCTCCATTCCTTATTTGCCGGATTTTCCTCTTAAATCCACCCGTGAGCCTATAGCCCTTTTCATTTGTGAAGGTAAATGTCGACACTTAACCAAATCAAAAAGGTGGCTGGTCCTTTTTTGCATATTTCCAAAACATGTCCTTGACATCCTATTCGAAGCCAAAGGAATCTGTTTCCGTTCGAAAGAGATACCCCATCAATAATTTACGCGTGCCCAGATAATTTCACAAGGTTTAGCTGTCTTTCCAAACTTTCACTGTAGATCTGTTGTAGTTTCGCCAATTAAAAAGCCGCACAGATATATCACTTTCAGCCGCAGTTGTGGCAAAGACCCCGCAACCACCGGAAACTTGTCATTCCTTTGAACAGATCGGATTCACATCTGATAAGTGCTAGTGACCATCAAATACACTCTTCTAATAGCCGCACATAAGATATAATACCACAACACTTGAATTATATAATAATTACATACAATTTTACTTTCATGCAAAAATATTTCTAAATACATATTGACACGACAGTTGCTGTGTACAAGATGACAGAATGATTATTTATACAGATTTTCAAGGATAATCTATTTCCTGCTCTTTAATTTCTCTTAACCTTGTTAAGAAAAATTATTGAAAAAAATTTCTTTATTTTTGGGAATTCAATATGCAATAGGATAGAAAGCAATATTTCTTTTCCTGCGTTTGTTTCATGAAAGCATGCTATATTGTCTGTATTCGCTTTGTTAATATTTCATGTTATTAATTTATCAGTAATTGTTTAATTTTGATTTTCATTTTGCTCGATTCTTATATTTTGATTTTCTAGTTAAAAAATATATAAACAATAAAAGATTTTAATGCAAATTCTTTAATGCAAAAATCATTGAATGCTTACACAAACATTCATACTGTCTATAGATCGAATCTCATAATTGCGAATGATTCAATTTTCACTAAATGCTGAGAAAGCAGAGAAGAATATATATATATATATATATATATATGTTCAAACTTTGAAATTGTTAATGCATAATAGCTTCTTTTTTGAGTGAACTAATAAATACTAGTGAAACAATAAAAATTAATGAACGAAATGCACAATAGAGGGTAGTGAATTATCAAAATATTTTTATTTTGTATAATAATTTCGTTTAAATATAATCATTAATATATATATAATTATTAATCATAGAGCATTCTTTCATTAGGTTCGAAAACATTCTCTCAATTGTAGTATTGTTTTCAAGAAAAAAAAAATCTCTTGTAGAATTTGCCTCTAACTTTTAACATAATTATAGTTAAAATACAAATGCTTGTCATTCACTGTAGGGATTCAATAGTCCTTACAAAACGAATTCATTCAACTGATAAATCAACAACGACAACAAAAAAAATATTAATACAAAATAAAATATGTGTATAACAACCTCAATCTGATATTTTTGTGATTTAAAAGGGTTTTTTTTTAACTACTTTAAATCATCAATTTAAAAAATTATTATTATAAATATTTAATAACTAATTATAAATATTTTTCCTTTTCAGATATAGAGTGCACAATCAGCAGAAAAACTGACGATTAGCTGTGGAAATCTCAACTGATAACTTTAAAAGTTTTGATTAAATTAAGACAATTGAGACTTAAATAAAAGTACATTAAAAATTATGTTAGCATATAGAAGATAATATACATAAAAAATTACTAAGATGTTTTTTGATTTTACTTATTTTTTATTTTTGAAATATAAATTTGAAAAATTCTCCAAGGTAATTTTGAATTTATAACAATAGTAAAATTAAATATGCAAGAGTTAAAATTATGAAATTTAGCATTCTAATATTACATTCACGGATTTTGTTTTTACAAATTAACGTTCAGCATAGGCGAGTCAAAAATTACCAATACCCTAGCACCGTATAGGCCGTATAGTAAAATTACCCCCTCCCTAGCACCGTATAGGCCCAAACTTTATTTAAAGCTTTCGAATTTATTAAAGAAATTATTTACAAAACCCATACATATAAAACGCGAGTGAAAATAAAATGGTTCTGTATCAAATGAACAGCAATCTTTAAATCTAGGAGATGTTTCAAATTGTTAAAATAAACAATCTATATATATATACATATTGTAAGGTTTAATTATTATTAGATAGCCGCGAGAGGTCGCGAATGTGACCAGTAACTGGGAGCTTAACTGTGTGGTCCAGTGTGGTAAGCAGAAGCGGATAGATTTTGGTGACGACGAAGGAAAAACGCTAGGAGCGTCTCAGCGATTAAGACGGTCAGGAACCGTACGTGATGTGTTCATGGTATTGTAGAAGAGGCACAGGGTGCCATGTGTATGTAGTATTGTTAATATTGTAATATAATGACTTAATATAAAGAAAGAGATTGGTCTTACATCCTGGCACAACTAGTCGTTAGTAAGAAACAGCCAACAATATATATATATGTGTGTATGTGTGAGTGTGTGTGTGAGTGTGTGTGTGTGTGTGTGAATTAAAATAAATAACATCGCATAAACGCTAACAACTCTCAACTAGATGCAGAAATCTAGATCTTTTAAAAGAAGGATTTCTGATAGCATTCTTGTACGTTAATTAACAAGATATAATTAATTAAATTAATTCTAATATTAAATGCATTGAATTATTTAACAGCAAATAAAATAAAGTAATTAACACTTGAATTAAGTTTAAAAGTATGTCTTAAACAAAAGGGCAATGCCAAGCTAATAAAGACATAAGATGGTTTTCAAACAGACTCTAGTAACAAAATGGTACAAAATGCTTGGCATGCATTGTACAATATGACGTATAGTAAATACAAAAGTATTTTTCTTAAACTAAGAAATGGCTGAAATAGATTTTAAAAATAAAAGATGACCTTTGCACCAATTTTTTGTTTGGTTCCAGATTTTTAAATTTAAAGGAAAAAGCGGGGTTAATATAAAGAAATATATTGGCTAAACGTAATGTAAAAATAAGGGAAAGTTTTAAGATTATGTTTTTCATTTAAGTTTTTCTTCTGTTCTTCTTGAATGGCAGCAGATCATAACACTACAACTTCAGTTTTTGAGTTTTCAAAATAAATTGTTTAAAAACAATCTGTTAATATATGTCTCAAAATCATATAAATATTTGTGTCTATTAAATCAGTTTCCTTTAATTATGTTCTTGTTTTTAAAAGTTAACAGAATAAATTAATTAGTAGGAATAAATTTACTGTATAGGAAATAATATAATGTGCCTAAGAGAAGATGGAGATTTTTAGGAGAACAGTTTTTTTTAATGTTTGAAAAATGTAAAGAGTAATTATGTTTATTTCTCTAATAAAGAAACGAACTATCACTATCGAGATAGTCTCATAAACTTACCTTTTTTAAAAAGCACGTAATCAAATTAATTTTGTTACTTTTCTAATGTTTTTGTCTGTCTTTTTATTTTGATTTATTTCTTAATTATGTAATATATAAATTTCAGTTTACCTATTTAACAATAGTAAAAATTAATGTACTCGACTTCGCTTATTTTCTAGCTCTAACCTTATAGAATTCAGCATTATGAAGACCAGTACTACAAAATTGTAAACTGCGAAAACACAGTTGAAAATAAACAAAGAATAAAAATGAATAAAAAAAAAAATAAATAAAAAGAATTAAAATGCATATCATTAATAATAACATAATCTTATGAAAGAATTTTAAGCAACGTACTAGCGCTAATATAATTTAAAACTAAACATTATTGATTGATGCAAACAGAAAAATGAACTCAAATATTGAAATCTGCTATTCATCATCACTCGTCGGTGCGCTGTTCGTCGTATACATAAGCGGAACCTGAAAATTGTCGATGTGAAATGAGGCTTAAAAAATTTTATGTAACGTAACCTTTGTAAAGAACAGACACGCTTTTTGATTATAACTCAATGGTAAACAAAACACCATAAAAGAATTGTTAAATATTAATAATAGTGTGTAAAAATATAGGTATTTAAATAAGAATATTATAAAATAAGGTTTCTGAAAATAATTTACTGAGTTACTTTTAAATAAAAATAGATACTTTTAAACAACTCAGTTGTGAAAGGTTAACTAAGAGGAAATCTAACTATAATTGAATAAAATTTAATTTTATTATGATTATTTTATTTTTGTTGCACTTTTTTACCCAAAAGATGGCAGCACCAACAAATTCTCAATAATTTTCATTTGAATTTACGACTACTCTTATTAGAAAGATCATCAAATCTAAACAAATGATAATTATTTATTTCTCTATTTCTAAAGCCGATAGGAATTGATATACCACCTGATAAAATAAAAAATAATATTCTGAAAAATTCGAAACTCTCATGATACAAAATATTACAAAATTCCACCTTAAGTGATCTTTAGAACAGTAACAGAAACAATGGCTGCTTTTCGTGTTGCAGTACAATATGATTGTCATTTTTTTGGCTTGATCTATCTGCACGGAATATCATTCTTCAAAAATCCCTTCAGTCACTTAATTAGTTCTGCCCAATACCTTCTTTTGGTATATAATATAATCTATTTTTCAATTCCTTCTATTAGCTCACACTCTCCCTATATATATCTTGTTCAAATTTTCAACCATTCATAAAAATACTTTTTATTCATCCACTCAAGTTCAAATACATTTTTTTGAACTTGTAGTGGATGACACTGGATGTTAATGCACTTTTTCAATTATTAATTCATTAATTAAATTAAATTAATTAATTATATATTTTTTTTTATATTTAAGTTGCATATATCTACCAACAGATGGCGGCAGATAAACTTATAAAAAATGAATGCAAATTATTTATAAGGGACTTTCTGCAATAGAGTGAAAAAAAAAAAGAAGGAATTGACGTAAATTTTTTTTTTATATTACTTGTTATAACTTGCTTTATTTGCAAGTTCTTTGCGTTATAATGCATACAATTAATATGTAATCGAAACACAGTATTTTTTCTTTCAGTGTTTTTAAATCTGGTTTATGGCATTTGTGCTTTTAAATGTTATAATTCTATGTTTGTATTTGTTAATGTTTTTTAATTTTGTCAAATATTAAAGTTGATAATTGGCTGTATATAAAACAAAAATTAACCAATGTTATAAACAGATAAGCACGACCAAGCCATGGAAGAGAAAAAAAATGTGTTTTGGGATTATTTCACTGCAAACAAAAAAATCTCAGCTATTTCTAAATAAAGTGAATTTATCAATTTACTTATCTTAATAGTGAATATTTAAACTCGTATTATAAACTCAGATGCTAAAAATACGTCATATGAAGTCTTTCGTACAACTTAAAAATTACAAGATAAAACTTTCTCTCATTGATTTTCAAGTGCATATCCTTGTCAAAAATGCAAATTCAGGACAGATTTATAAAGAAATAAAATCATTTTATTTATTGTTTAATTCTTTATTTTTATCTTTAATCTCTTAGCTTCTTCTCTGCTAACGATGAAAGGCTTTTACTCACTGCATTTGTTTATGATTTGCACAACGTCCATCCACGTCTAGAATGGGTCATCATTATGAAGATTTTGTAACAGGTTCTACTGTTGATTAGACTACTGAATCGAACATCCTAGAAAGATGAAATTCTTGCTTTTCTTCATTCAATAGATTCATTCTGTTGGCCCCTCATTAGTTTTGGACGAGATATTAACAATTATCCTTACCAAAGGGCTGATCCCAGTCCTCCTGTGGTTCGTTGATCTTTGTCTTCTTCATCCCACATTCTTAATAAGTTAAAAATGAATGGATTTTTCCATTCATTTATACATCACGTTTAGTCTCAATAAGAAAATACCGCAATCAATTCTAAAATTTCTGCAAATATATATATATATATATCTTATACATCTTTTGCCTATGACCCTATCATAACGTGTAAGAAATGTAAAAACAGCAGTTTCAAAAAAAAAATGACACACGCACACACTCAAAAATCAGGCGACTCAACCATATACAAATGCAAATGATTAAAAAAAAAAATCTAACAACATTACGTAGCCTTCTAAAAATCCAAGAAAAGCCTTGCTGACTTAATATCGCTCGTAGCAATACGGAGAATTTTTTCCAACGTAAATAAAAAAGAGAGTAACTTATCATAACTCTGAGATCTAGAGACAAATATAAAAATAATAAATTCCCCAATCACATTTACTAAAAACTTTTCAAATGTTACACATGAGCAAAACCAAATTTATCATTCCTCGACTATCATTTATTTAGCTATTAAGTAATTTGTACTTTTCTAACCATCTAGTAGCGATTTATTCCCAAAACACATTCTTAATTCAGAAAAGGAAGAAAAAATTGTTAAAGGAAGTGTGAGAAGCTTTTTTTGCCTATTAAGTACAAGAATATAATTGAACTAAACTTATAAATTAGGATTTTACAGGATATCATGAACGAGATTTTCAAAATAGAGGTGAAACAACGATCAAACTACAAGTTGATAGGGAAGCACACGAGCTAGCAATCGCAACTCAGTAGTTGAAAGTTCAATCCCTGGGGGAAAAAAACTATATTGAAATAATGAAAGCGTTCATTACAAATAAACTAATTTTTATTAATAAATATTATAAGTGCATTAAATTAAAAGTTCATATTAATAAATTTATTTGAACTGGTAACATAATTATAAAAGGGAAGGAACTAACAAAAGCAAAAAATACGAAATATAGAATACCTTTGAAATCATGAACAGAATAAAAATGATGGAAAACTTAATTGTACTATTGGAATCAAAAGCTTAGAGATTAAAAGGTTCATGACATGTTATATTGTTCGTAAATGGTAGTTTAATCAAGGGTTCTATCAGAAAAAATAGTGCTACAGAAAATATGTATGTGAAGGAGTTAAACATTAAAGGGTTAAAAATGTGTGTGAAGTAGAAACATATCTCACCAAATTTTCAATTTATCAATAGTACTAAAATTTAGTAAATCACCTATTAACCCAACACGCTAAAATGATACACAAGGAAATCTCCTGCGTTGTGAACCGCAATAAATTCATAAAATCACCATTACAATGATGTACTCTTGCAAAAGAAATACAATTTCAAGAATCCTTCTCAAGAAGGAAATTTATATATAAAAGGCAGAATAAAAAACACTCATTTTGTTTGAAAATTTACAATTATCCGAAGAGATATCAAGATTTATACATAAGAAAATGTGCATGGCATTATTTGTATATGAAATCTTTTCATTGAAAAAAAACTTTTTATTTAAAAAAGAATATTTCGATGTCTCAAATTATATCTAGAAGAAATTGGAACTCGCACGGGTGAAGACTGGAGGAGAGACGGCGAATTGGTTATTTACTGCCATAGGGGAACGTATGCACCCAAATTTGTGGTTTTAGCCATAAAAGTATTCCTTTCTGGATCACTCAAATTCTGAAACAATCTTCAAAAAAGGGCGGCAACTGGTTTAGTACTTCCTTCTCACAATTATGACGGTTGTCATTAAGCTCCTGACAACCTAGAAAACCTATTGAATGTTCAACTAAACTTAAAAGTGGGAATATATCTCTCTAGACAACATTAACTGCTCTATATAGATGAGGTTTTTTCATTTATTTGGGGTTTATTTACGATAATATTTCAAACGTCACAGGTGAAAAATGTTTTAGGATTTTTAAAGGAGCTTAAGCTTATTTTAAGGTGCTTTTGGGGCTAGAACTTTTATTTTAGATATGTACGAATGTTCTAAATGTCCGAATGTGATTTCTTTTGAGTTTGGTAACGAAATTTGATATTTATTAGTTCCCTCAGCTGATTTTGTTAATTGTTGTTTTATTAAGGCAAAAGGAAATTATAGTTATCAATCAGTTGATTTAGGTATGAAAGAACCAGAACACGAAATTTGCAGATTCCGCCCCTAAACAAGAAAATCAGGGGTATCCTGAAGTAACTATTGATGTTGTAACATCTCGGCCTTTATTAGACCTATAACGGCTTCAAAGGAGAGGGCCATTTTCAAGTTCATGGGAACGCTTTAATTTTTATTTACAAGCATAAATTAGTTGTATATATATATATATATATACAAATAATGAACTCTGGATTAATATATACAAAAATATGAAAAAAAATAAATAAATAAAATTCGATCACAAGTACAGATTTCCAAGGTCAGAGATTTTCAGAGTTCTCGAGTTTACGTCAAATCCAATTGTCTGGTTTGTGGCCGACCTTAATAGTCACATGGCGCGATAAACGAAACCACAACGGGTTCGTTTTGAAACACAGACGGAAACTCTGACTTATTCGATAACTTCAGAGAAAAAGAAAACAAATACTTCTGGTCGACTCGTCGCAGAACTCTCTCTCTCTTTTCTTCTCAAAAACCTCCTTTTAAGACAATCCGTCAAGTCGGGAGAACAGCTTCCCTCACTTCTTATTGTAGTAGACATTTCTCAGCTCGTTTTCTATCACCATCACGATTCACATTCAATCTATAGCTGTTTCGACTTGTGAAGGTCGCACAGGCTTTCGCTAATTTTCTCGTTATGCATACCGAATATCTGCTATCAGATTTGAGTGACACGTTGTTCTCATTCCGTCGGGATATGCCGCGATTTGCTCAACCGCGATATGAGTAAAGAGTCTGTATTAAATCATGAAGTGAAATAAAATCAATAAGAAAGCAGGCCACTGAAAGAAAAGCTTTGAATATTTTCAGCTGGATAAAGTTTCGGCATATTGTGTAAAACATTTTGAAATGACAATTAAGTATTTATTTTCTAAGAGATTAGAAATGGATCAACGAAAGGATCATTGAAAAGTATAGTCGGTGATAGGAATTTTTTGAATAGGGGCTTTAAATGTTTTTGAAGTTCCTCATCATCGAACATTAGTGCGGCAAGAAGTGACATATTTTTTTACACTAAGACTTGGTTTTTCAGCCCACTGAGCAAAGTCGACCACTTCTGCGAAAGAAAGAAAGATTTTCATCGGAGATCGTATACAAGGCATTTTGATTAAGCCCTGAATGATTATTGAAAAGTTTTCGACAATTTCAAACTCAGTCCATGAGAGGAAAATTTGGCAAACTCTTTTTGCAAATGATGGGGTTCTTCGGAAATGAGACATTATAGACTTAAATTTGTTGTCCTGTCTTTAACATCTTATAAAGGAGCCTCAGAAAATTTCTAGCATTTCCCACTAATTTTTAATTTGTTTATAGTTGACATTTGTATATCAAACCAACTGATCAATTGTTTAATTTGAGATAAAATAGAAAAAAAAAAAAAATCATATATATTTTTCTAACAAATAGGGTAAGTGTATTATCGACAAAAGCGAAGCATTTTGAAGCAAATTCACATTGTATATATATATATATATATATATATATATATGTGTGTGTGTGTGTGTGTGTGTGTGTGTGTGTATCTGTGAAGGCGGTGGTGTTAGATGCCATGAATTCGACACCTCCTTTCCTACTAGATGGCACCATCATTCAGCTGGCAAATTCATGGTATGGTAACTGGCGGTTGAGTTCGATTGTGATGAACGAGTTGAGCGGCGACAACATCTATGTATTGATGTGTTAATTGTTTATTATGCAATTGTTTTGTATGTATTTGTTGAGATTAAATATTATTTTTATAATTGTACTAGAGAATGTTTATTTCTCCACACACACACATACACACATTTATATATATATATATATATATATATATATATATATATGCGTATAAATACATGTATATATATGAAAATAATTAATGTGGAGAACATA
The DNA here is from genome assembly GCA_021605095.1 of Caerostris extrusa. Taxonomy (NCBI): domain Eukaryota; kingdom Metazoa; phylum Arthropoda; class Arachnida; order Araneae; family Araneidae; genus Caerostris; species Caerostris extrusa. Next base: position 7,703 of record BPLR01018258.1, on the reverse strand, counting down.
AAAAATGGCATTTATAGAAATATATATATAGCAAATTTATACACATAATAAATTGTCATTTGGGTGTTGATTTTTTGATATATAAACACATATTTCCTGAAGCATACCTCCCCAAATGCTCATATCATCAGAATTACTAAAATTTCGTAAATAAACCATTAACACAACACATCAGAATATAGCAAAAGGAAATCTACATTGTGAACCGTAATAACTTTCTCAGATTGCCATCACCACAAATTATCTTATCATCATCGAGCCCTCAGGGAATACAATTAAGAAGACATAAATGCACTTACATGAAATAAATATTCATAACACATTTTTTAAATACAAATGTCCATTTATTTATATTTTTTTTTTATTAGGAAATTGCTTTATTCTGAATAAAATAGAATTATTATCGTATATTATATTTGTCATCAGCCCACAATAAAAATAAAAATATTGAAGAATAAAAATAGTAGCATATTGCCTACAAAACTACAATGGAAGATCAACTAACATGCAATCAATAATAATTTTATAATAGAAGTTTTCCGTTTGGATTACAAACAATAAAGTATGATAGAAGAAACTGTAAGGCTAATGAATACTGGAAATAATTAAAATTAAATGGAAGAAAAGATGGAGAAGGAAAAAAAAAATATGAAAAAAAAAAAAAAAAAAAAAAAAAAAAAAAAAGGGGGCGAAGATACAAGTAATCGCAAATAACAGAATTCATCAACAAGGAGCAGGAGAAAAGCTCAACTTCGGGAAACTGGGTTATGGTAGAAACATCAGAATTCCTTGAACTTGGATCAGTTCTTCTATTGCTGGAAGAGAGGGGGAGGGGGATTAGTTTTTTCGAAGTTGACTTTTCATGTTACCTGAGCAACACTAGAATATTGATTGGACGACGCAATATTTGCTTTTTGAAAGGATTGACTTGAACGTTCTTGAATCAGTTTATCATTTCTTTTCTTGGCATTTTTTAATGGAGGAGGCTGTAAGTCATAATTAATTGCGGTAGTGATATTTAGTAATATTAATTTTGATTTGGGGCCTGATGGCCGAATGGCTAGCGCTCTGGCGTTCGGTACCACAGGTATCGGGTTCAAATCCCGGCTACCCATGGGTGTTGTGATGGTTTCCGGAATCCCACTTTAAGCCGTAGGTCCCACGACCTAATAAGGAGCGTTGCCGGGGAGCATTGTTACTCCGCGTCCGTGGCTTTATCCGTTACACGCGCCCCCTGGGTAATGCAAAGTGAGTAACACATCAGTGCAGCCCTTATGGCGAAGATCACGGTCTATTTGCCAGCTGCATTAGAAGAAAAAAAAAATATTTTCATTTGGTTGTGTGAAGAAACCTGGGCTTGAATAACTGGGATCTTATGATATGAGATATTGATAAAAGAATTCTTTTTTGATATTTTTGATGAAGTCTTCTATTGAATCAATCTTGATATATTGTGGTTTTACGAGACATACCAGAGAACACCAGTGATGATATACGGTGATACGGAGGAACTCTAGCTCTGAAAATGATTTGTGCTTGTTTGTTTGGATGTAATGAGCTACGTAAGTGAGTATAGGACGAAGAACTTTTTTGTATAGCAGAACTTTGTAGGACAGAATATCTGTTGATGAGTGGAAAACTGAGATAAAAAAACGCACTTATTCAGCACTTAACTTACTACAAAAAAACCACATACTTTTACTTTATACAAGGTGTATGGTTTTAAAAGTTAATTTTTATCAATTATGAATATTTAACTTCATTGATTCAGATATATTACTAATTATTATTACCCATTCATAATTCTTCAAAAAAGTAAAATGTATCACTGGATGCTTTGGTATTTCCTGTCCTGAATATGATTTCTTTTAATTTGGTTTACATTAATTTCAGTTCTCCATTATATTATCCATTCTAAAAGGGAGTCTAAAAAATGTTTGTAGCGTCCGTATCATGTTTACTTTATATGCGGAGCTGCAAAATTATCTACGAAGACAGAAAATGACGTATTGGAATTAAAGAAATCGTGTGTGAAAATATTATACAGTTTGGGACTTAGGGCCTTATCTTGAGGTGTACAGTTTGGATACTGTCAAATGCAAGAGAACTCACCATTTATGCAAACTTTTTTAAAGTTCTATTTCAGAGAATAATCCATTATTACAAGACTAAACAAAGTTAGAAAATTTAGTTGCATCGTTTCTGTACATATAGAAAGACGCTTCGGGGGTAGTGTGTTACTCGCGTCCCTAGTATATCTTCAAATGCCCCCTGGGTAGTGTAAAATGAGTAACATCGGTGCAGCTCTTGCTTATGGCATAAAGATTAACTGTCTATATATTTCCAGCTGCATTAGAAGAACAACAGAAAAAGACGCCTCTAGTGATTAGCTTATGGTTGAAAGTTACGATAATTTTTCCAAAAATGATGACAGGTGATAGTTTGCCTAAAACTTAATTGTTTCGCTATAAGAATAAAGTTGTGTAAAATTTTGATATGTGAAGTGGATGAATTTTCAAAAACTTTCCTACGCAATTTAATAGGTCGATTAATCGATAATTCTAAAAAACTTAGGATCTTGATTAGGTTTTGATAACAGAAAAATATGTTTTTTAGGTATTTGGATGAGGTGATGTTTGAGTGAGTGATGGAATTTATTGAAAATTTTTGATTAATTTGGTTATGCATTGAAGTTGAAGCAGAACATGGCTTTGTTTGGAATTCTATCAGGACCCTGAAAGGATTCAAGTTATTATATTTGAAATTTTTCTATATCCTCGACAAGATCGGTTGGATAATCCTCATAGGGTTCTAAGTTTGCTTGAAGGAGAGTTCCAGGTTTAAGAGAAAGTATCATTTTCTTTTGTTAAGAATACTAATCCAGTACTTTCATGGAGGGATAGAATTTTCTCGAATATTTCTTGGGGAAGTGTTTGTTGATAATGTATAGGGAATTATTCTCTGAATTTAAACTCATACTTTGAGTTGATATCTCCGAGTAATAAAACTTGACTATTGGAATTCGTAATGGAGTCCAGTTTTTGTGTTATGAATCTACCAAATGAAAGGCAATAAATATTGGCTATTGAATTAGAAGTGTTTTCACTAAATTAATATGGGGATTGCCCATATCTGCATTCGGGTTTTGCCTCAGATACTTGTTTTGGCAATTTTTTTTTAATGATAATTTTATTATCTCAACAACAAAAATTGTATATATAATTCTACAGAAGCATGTGTTATAGCTATATCTTATTAGAATAAACTAAATTCTATAATAATTGATTTGATGAATATTCCTTCAGCTCTCTGATTTGTATAATCTCATATGTAGTGCTTATTGTATCATATTTGCTTTTAATTTTTGTCTCTAAAATCTCTTACCGAACGTTTTTTATATTTTCGCATTTCATATTAATCCTTCTTCAATTTTTAAATTTTTGACATTTAGTTCAGTTATTGTATGAATTTCCCCCATTTTTCAGCTTCTGTACCTCCAAAAGTGAATTATGCAAAAACTTTCCCGCCTCCATCGTGTGTCCTTTCCTTTCACCCCATCATTCCCAAACTGTATAGGGCAACTCAGTTCTAGGCACAGTGATGTGGTGTGGTGTAGTAGTAGTAGCAGTATTAGGAATAAAAAAAGATTTAATGTATTACAACTATAGCATCTTTACGTGTAAAATGTACAATTTCCTTTGCTTGTCTTAAGCTATTCTTGTGATACCTTCGCTTATTTGGTACTGTTATTTAAGATTTGTGTATTTTTATAATTAAATTTAAAGTACAAAAATGAGTTTCTATTGGGTGCAAAAGCTACATTTTAAAGGTTGCAAATAATAATACTTTGTTATGAAAAAACTATGTTTATAGAACATGAATTCGTTGAATTTATTTAATAAAATAAAAACAAGATGACTTTTAAATAAATGTAATACTATTTTATTAAAAAATGATTAAATTTATTAAACAAATTACTTAAAATGCATTTATTTTAAATTCATTTATAAAAGATAATACATACAAAATTTCGGAAAACAATAAGAAATCGGGAGTCTGTAAAAATCTATTGACTACAGGGGACTACCAACTTTATCGATTATAAAAAAAAATGTCAATTTCTCACTCTGGTCAGCAGGTGGTTTTGGTTTTGGAAAACCACCTGCTGACCAGGAGGGGGTACTGTAGTTAAATTAATTAATATTTAACAAACATTTAAAGTAAAAAGAAAAAAAGATAATTAGAGCTTTTTGGACGGATTCCACTGCTAAACCGGAATTCGGCAGCGGCACAGGGTTTCAAAATATAAGAGCTTTTGGATAAGAGTCTGTAGGCCAAATAAACATTTCGCCTGAATGCCACAGGGGTTCTCTTGCTAGCGTATCAGAGAAAGTATGGTTACATTGTGATTTTTATGTAATTTTTTGAATTATTTTCGCTTACTATTTTGAAATGTTTTTTTTTTAAGTATAAACATATGAAAGCAATTTGTATATTACAAAAAAAAATGTAGCAACTTTTTTTTAAAAATTACACCTTTGTGACTGATTGTGTATTACTTAATTTCTGGTAAAAACTGATTTTTGTATGAATAGTTACTTTTGAACAGAAAAAAATGGGCTTTTCATATAGAAAATAAATTAAATAAGATGTGACATTTACCTTAATAATAAATGCAAATTAATTAATAAGCTTTAGGAGGAAATGAGAACAACATTAAATTTTATTTGTAAAACAAAACTAAAGTTTTTGTTTTTGGTGTTAGCATAAGGAGAAAGTAATATACGACAAGTAAAAGTCATGTTTATTTAATAAATACAAAAAGCAAAACTAAATAATTTTTTAATCACAAAATTTTGCAGCATATAGACATCGCATATAAAAAAACTATGGAAAACACAACAAAGAATAGCTTTTCAAAAATACCATATCAGTGAACATCTTCACAGTACATTAAATATTTAAATTTAAAAGAAATTAATAAAAAATTGAAACCGAACACAGAATTTTTTTACACAAATTCAAAAACATAAAATTACACTAAGATGAAAAATACATCTAATACATGATTCAAGAACATGAAGATTAGAGATGATTTTTTACATTAAAAAATAACACATGGCACTGAATTTTAACCACAAAACTTAAACAAAAACAAATTATATTTTGCCTTTTACATTTTGAGCATGGTAATTATATTCATCATACAATTTAATTTTTTGGGATTCAATTTAATTATGGGATTAACATTCATATATTAACTTCTAAAATGCAAAAACATTTCAGAACTTTCTTAACAATTTTTTTAATTAAAATGAAGCACATTATATTATTAACAAATAATATTATTTGACAAAAATTAACGTCCATACTATTAATTATTTATAATAATAAAGCATTTTCTAAGATGAATAAACATTTTTACGATTAAATATTAATTCAATGCTTTAATAATTTAAGTGCCTTTTGCAATTATTTAAAAATTATTGAGATAAAAAAAATGCAACAGGAAAATACATGATAATATTAACTTATTAAATTAAAAAATTTCCAACTTTATGAAGTTGGAAATTTTTCTGTTCTTTTTCTAACTTTTATGAATAATTCAGACTCTAAAGTTTTAGGCCTAGAGCACAATGCACAACCCATAAGTTTTCTGAAAACAAAGACTTAAACAAGTTTTTTATTAAAAAAAAATTTAATGCACTTTCAACATCAACCGAAAATAAACACAATTTTGCAAAAACAGTTTAAAAAAACATTTGAACACATTATTTTTTCATTCACTAGCACACTAGCATAAATAAACACAAAAAATAACTAAAGAGGTAGAAGAAACATATTTATAAAATGAATAAACATGCTTAATACTTTACTCGATATTTAAGTAAAACAGAAAAAAAAATGAACATTTATAAGGCGAAATAAAAATATAAAATTAAACACTCCAAACGACAACATAAAAATAGAAGATATTCAAAATAAATAATATCGCTAATACTTGATATGGATCTGCCGTTGGCATCTATTATAGTTTGTACTCGTTTTGGAAATTCTATTTTCAATTCCTTCTATTAGCTTACACTCCCCCCTATATATATCTTGTTCACATTTTCAACCGTTCATGAAATACTTTTTTATTCATCCACTCAAGTTCAAATAACATTTTTTTGAACTTGTAGTGGATGACACTGGGATGTTCATACAGTTTTTCAAATATTACTTCGTGAATTAAATTTCAATAATTAATTTTAGTTTTTAGGTTTAAAAGTTGCATATATCTACCAATAGATGGCGCCAGATAAACTAAAAAAATGAATGAAATTATTATTTTTATAAAGGACTTTCTGCAATAGAGTGAAAAAAAAGTAGGAATCTTTTTATATTACTTGTTATATGTTTCTTCATTAATTTTTGGCCACTCTTTAATGAAAATAACGTAAGATCAGCTTTTCTTGAAATTTTTTATTTTTCTCAGTTAAACATCCATAATATGCCATGAATCGTTATAATATATATAACAATTAAAAAATGTTATGCGAATAAAAAGTCATGTTTCTTCTAATTACCAAATTTTCTTAATGAAATATCTGCGTTTAATCAAATTTCTCCTTAATTTCCCTATCATAAAGTCATTTTTTTACGTTTTTAAAAATGTATTGTTTATTTATTTTTCTGTCAGTTGTACTTATTTGACTATAAACAGATGCCAGCAAAATATACATATATAGAGAGAATAAATATTATTATAAAGTCAATTTAAAAATATAAAAATATGAATTTTAGAAGTGACATTTACTTTTTTTCATAAGCAAATAAATAAATAAATGAAAATAAATAAATAAATAACTGAAAATAAATAAATAAAAATAAATAAACAAATAAGCATTATTTTTTGTATTGCTATTCAATGGAAGATTTATGGCACTTTGATTCAGCTTTGTCCACCAAACAATAATTTAAAGATCGTTGATATATTAATAAATAAAATATATAAATTTAAAAAAATAGTACAAAAAACTAAAAACTCAATGGACTGTTTTACAAGAAAGCAATAAAATGTAACAAATATCATGCAGAATAGGAATGTAGGGAAAACACAAAAATTATTTTAATATGATAAATGCGCAAATTAATAATTTGCCTTGAAGATGTAATCCAAACAAATATCAAACATTAAATATGACGAACACAAAATCAGTTTTACAAATTTAACATGCAATAATGTTTAAATTCACTAATACACAAAAATAAAAATTTACAACTGTATGATTTGTTAATATTCCCCCCATTTGAGCTTCCTGCAGCTAAAACCGTGGAATGATGCCAAAATTGGTCTAGATAAAGAAATCACCAAAAATAAAATGTTCAAAAATGTAGGTGCTGGAGAGCACAATACTGAAAATAATTAACACCGAGCCCGTTGCAGTCATTTTCACCATTTCGTCTTGTGTCTTCTCAGATCATAACTAAATTATTCAAACAGACAGTTGCAATCATGCCATCAAACTACTCGGCAGTTAACTGTAAAACATTTTTAGTATTATTTTATCAGTTCACTTCATCTCATCTACAGAGCTTTTTCGGCATTTTCAGAGAATGAACTAGAAGATTGTCCAGCAAAAGCAGCAGCAACAGATATAATCATTTCTCATTTGATATCCGGACAAGCTTTCCTTAGCAAGCAACCTGTGCAGCCAACT